>CM055122.1:617928202-618110702 GCA_029206835.1 Rana muscosa | reverse complement strand
ATATACTCTGAACAGCCGTATACAGGCGGTGCATACAAGACAGGGACTGTAGGTTTGTTCTTATGTAGAATGTGTTTGTAATTTTGAACAGGTACATTGTTGAAGTGTAGCTCCAGCCCAAAAATCTATTTTTAAACTTTTTGGAAAACATAGGTAAGGGTTATCACCCCTGTAACATTTGTTTTGCTGTCTGTGCCCCTGTTCAGAACATTTCACCTCACTTTCCGTCCCAATGTCAACTGTTTTTGAAATGTGGTGTTTTTCTTGAAACAAGGATTGCTGATAAAGCATCAGTACAGAGGAGACACCTTTCTCCCATATTTATTCTTACAGGAGAGAATTTTCCTTCCTAGGGGTAGATTTCCTCTCACTTCCTGTTGTCTTCTTGCGTTTGCAAGTAGGAGTCGTTTGTAAGTTGGATGTTTGAAAGTAGGGACCTGCCGTATATACTCTGCAGAAATAGGCCCCTTAGTTGTTGGTGTTGGCACAACACTGTAAGCACTCACAGTTACTCTTGGTTGGTGCTGGAACGCCCTGCTGTCAACTATTATATCAGGAATTTTAATTACATATAATTGTTGAACAGTGGTAGTAAAAATTGGGCCTTTGATGGTGGTGCTGGTGCCACAACACTGTAAGCCCTGACAGTTACTCTTGGTGGGTGCAGCAATGGGCCCTGCTGTGAATTATTAGATCAAGAATTGTAATTGCATGCCCCTTTTGAACAGGGGCTGAAAAATTGGGCCTTTCGTGGTGGTGGTGGTGGTGGCGTTGCCACAACACTGTAAGCCCTCAGAGTTACTCTTGGTGGGTGCAGCAATGGGCCCTGCTGTGAATTATTAGATCAAGAATTGTAATTACATGCCCCTTTTGAACAGGGGCTGAAAAATTGGGCCTTTCGTGGTGGTGGTGGTGGTGGCGTTGCCACAACACTGTAAGCCCTCAGAGTTACTCTTGGTGGGTGCAGCAATGGGCCCTGCTGTGAATTATTAGATCAAGAATTGTAATTACATGCCCCTTTTGAACAGGGGCTGAAAAATTGGGCCTTTCGTGGTGGTGGTGGTGGTGGCGTTGCCACAACACTGTAAGCCCTCAGAGTTACTCTTGGTGGGTGCAGCAATGGGCCCTGCTGTGAATTATTACATCAAGAATTGTAATTGCATGCCCCTGTTGAACAGGGGCTGAAAAATTGGGCCTTAGGCACTGGTGGCACAACACTACAACCCCTCACAGATACTGTACTTGGAGCACAGCAATGAGCCCTGTTGCAAAGTATTGCTTCAAAAATTGTAATGACATGCCCCTGTTAAACAGGGGCTGAAAAATTGGGCCTTAGGCACTGGTGGCACAACACTACAACCCCTCACAGATACTGTACTTGGAGCACAGCAATGAGCCCTGTTGCAAAGTATTGCTTCAAAAATTGTAATGACACACCCTGTTAAACAGGGGCTGAAAAATTGGGCCTTAGGCACTGGTGCCACAACACTCCAACCCCTCACAGATACTGTACTTGGAGCACAGCAATGAGCCCTATGGCAAATTATTGCTAAAAAAATTGTAATTACACGCCCCTGTAAAACAGGGGCTGAAAAATTGGGCCTTAGCCACTGGTGGCGGCACCCATAAACAAAAATGATCTTCCAAGCTATCATCATCAATCGTATCATTGAGGACTCGGAGGAGGAGGATAGCCAGTCAACATAACAGCACAGGCACTCAGCATCAGCATCAGTCTTGAAGGGATGTGACATGTTAAAATCAATTAGTCTGTTATATCAGCATCAGGTGTGTGGTAGCTGGTGGTGATCCAAGACTGGTTCATCTTGATGAAAGTCAGTCGATCAACCGAGTCGGTGGACAGGCGCACCCTGTGATCCGTGACAAATCCTCCAGCAGCACTGAATGTGCGTTCCGAAAGAATGCTGGATGCAGGACAGGCCAGTAGCTCAATTGCATACTGTGCAAGCTCTGGCCAGTGATCCATCCTCAAGACCCAGTAAGCCAGAGGATTTTCGGTGGGGAAGGTGTCCAAGTCTGACCTTGCCCCTAGATATTCCTGCACCATGTTTATCAGACGCTGGCGATGGTTGCTGGAACCGATCATACTTTGGGGCTGCGGACTAAAGAATTGTCTGAACGCATCGGTCAGACGGCCACCTTCCCCACCGCTCCTTCTTTGACTGGCCGAAGCCTCAGCAACTCGTTGTCCAGGACCAGGAGTTTGTAACCTCCCAGTCTCTGGGAACGCGTTGCACAGACCTTTCTGCAAGGCCTCCCGGAGTTGTCTCATCCTCTGCTCCCTCTGCGACGGTAACATAAGGTCCGCAACCTTACCCTTGTACCGTGGATCAAGGAGAGTGGCCAGCCAGTAATGGTCCCTCTCCTTGATCCGAAGAATACGAGGATCCTTCCGCAGACTTTGCAGGATCAGGGAGGCCATGCAGCGTAGGTTTGCTGAGGCATTCGCTCCGGAGTCCTCTGGGTCACTAAGGACGACATGATCCGCAGTCACCTCCTCCCAGCCACGTACAAGTCCACTGGTTTCTTGGGACTGTAAATCATCCCTAAAAGACTGCTGCTGATGATGCTGAGTGCCAGCCTCCACCTCCATGCTGACACAATCCTCCTCCTCCTCCTCCTCCTCCTCCTCCTCCTCCTCCTCTTCCTGTGCGATGGGTGGGACAGAAGGAACACTGTCTGGGTAAAGGGGGCCTTGAGAGGCAAGGAAGTCCTCCTCTTCCTGCCTCTGTTCTGCCTCAAGTGCCCTGTCCATTATTCCACGCAGCGTGTGCTCCAACAGGTGGACAAGAGGTACAGTGTCACTGATGCATGCACTGTCACTGCTCACCATCCTCGTGGCCTCCTCAAATGGTGCCAGGACAGTGCATGCATCCCTGATCATGCCCCACTGGCGTGGAGAAAAAAAACCAAGCTCCCCTGACCCTGTCCTGGTGCCGTAGTCGCACAGGTACTCATTGATGGCCCTCTGCTGCGTGTGCAGCCGCTGCAGCATGGCCAACGTTGAGTTCCACCTGGTGGGCATGTCACATATAAGGCGGTTCTTGGGCAGGTTCAACTCCTTTTGCAGCTCAGCCAGGCGAGCACTGGCATTATAAGATCTGCGGAAATGCACACAGACTTTCCTGGCCTGCCTCAGGACATCCTGTAAGCCCGGGTACCTGCCCAAGAACCGCTGCACCACCAGGTTAAGGACGTGAGCCACACAGGGCACATGGGTCAGTTGTCCCTGTCGAAGGGCGGAGAGGAGGTTGGTGCCATTGTCGCAAACCACCATTCCTGGCTTAAGCTGGCGTGGCGTCAACCACCTCTCGGCCTGGCCCTGCAGAGCAGACAGGACCTCTGCCCCAGTGTGGCTTCTGTCCCCCAAACACACCAGCGCAAGCACGGCATGGCATCTTTTTGCCTGCGTACTTGCGTAGCCCCGTGAACGGCTACGGAGCACCGCTGGTTCATAGGACAAACCACAGGAAGAGGCCATGGAGGAAGAAGAAGAGGAGGGGGTGGAGGAGAGAGGTGTGTCACAACCAGTAGTAGCATTTTGGAGGCGTGGCGGTGGGACAACCTCCAACACTACTGCACCTTGTCCTGCATCCTTCCCAGCTGCCAAAAGAGTGACCCAATGGGCCGTGAAAGAAAGGTAACGTCCCTGTCCATGCCTGCTGGACCATGAGTCAGCGGTAATATGCACCTTACCGCTGACCGCCCTGTCCAGCGAGGCCAAGACATTGCCTTCCACATGCCGGTAGAGAGCCGGAATAGCCTTCCGTGAGAAAAAGTGGCGTTTGGGAACCTGCCACTGAGGAACCGCACATTGCACAAACTCACGGAAGGGGGCCGAGTCTACCAACTGAAAAGGCAGCAGTTGAAGCGCTAGCAATTTAGCCAAGCTAGCATTCAACCGCTGGGCATGTGGATGGCTGGGAGTGAACTTCTTTCGACGGTCCAGCAGCTGGGGCAGGGAAATTTGCCTGCTAGAATCGGACGTCGGTGTACTGCTAGCAGAGTGGCCGCAAGTACTTGGCTGTGACACACCTAATTCTACACCTTCATTCCTCTCAGTGCATGTTTCAGAGAGGACTGAAGTTATAGTGGGGTTGGAGATCCCAGCTGATGCGGTGCAAGGAGAGGTCCGCTTTGTTCTTTGGTGTGGGTCTTTGAGGTAGGCTTGCCAACGAGCTGCATGGCAGGTCAACATATGTCTGGTCAGGCATGTGGTACCCAAGCGGCTGATGTTTTGGCCACGCGATATACGCTTGAGACATATGTTGCAAACAGCAGCTGTGCGATCTGATGCACTAGCCTCAAAAAAGGCCCACACCAAGGAACTTTTTGAATGACGGGCAGAGGCAGCGCCCTGCACAGGCAGAGCTCTGCGGTGTGATTCCGTCGGTGTACTGCCCTTACGCTGGCCACCAAAGGGCATCCTGCCTCGTTGGAGATGTGCCTCCTCCTCATCCTCCTCCTCCTCCTCTCTCCTATTAGGCACCCACGTGGAGTCAGTGACCTCATCATCCCCTCCCTCCTCATCACTGGAGCCAATCTGGCAGTATGCTGCAGCTGCTGGAACATGACTGCCAGATTGGTGTCCTTCTTGAGCATCCCCTCTGTCTGCTCTCACCCTACTGCCTTCCTGTAGCTGGGTTTCATCATCAGACCCTTCGAAACGCTGGGCATCCTCCTGGAGCATGTACCCAACACTGTGCTCAAACAGTTCGGGGGACTCCTCAGGAGGAGGACATGGTGGGTCTAGGGAAGGAGTGACTGATGATGAGTCTGACATTGATACCAGGGAAGAGGACGCTTTGGCAGCTGCTTTGCCAGTACCCTGAGCCTGGGTGAGAGAGGATGAGGAGGAGGAGGAGGGCTTGGTCATCCACTCTACCAAGTCTTCGGCATGATGTGGCTCAACATGTCCAGCTGCCGAAAAGAAGGACAAGCGTGTCCCATGGCCATGTGCTGATGACAATGCACCGCGTCCACGACCAGCACTGTTGCCCCCAGACACAGAGCCTGCTTGCCCTCTTTTATTGCCTCCTGACTGTCTGCCTCTCCTTGTTTGCCTTCCAGACATTCTAATAGATGGCCTGCAGGGAGATGGGAAAAAAGCAATAAGGGCTACCTTCAGGTGTCCTTCTCTGTCCCTCTTTACTTAAGGATTTCTAAATATGGTTGAGGATGATTGCTTTTGCACAGAATAGCACAACGACAATTTCCCTGACTGTCCAAAAAACAAGGATTTCAAAGATGGTTGATGAGGAATGCTTTAGCACACTATAGCACAAGGAGAATTCCCCTCACTTTCCTTCTTTGTCCCTAGAAACAAGGACTCGCACAGTGAAAGAAACTGACACTCTCCCTACCTAGAGTTTTCTGTCCCTAGAAAAAATGTTTTTTTAAAGCACACTATAGCACAAGGAGAATTCACTCACTGTCCTTCCCTGTCCCTAGAAACAAGGACTTGCACAGTGAAAGAAACTGACACTCTCCCTACCTAGAGTTTTCTGTCCCTAGAAAAAATGTTTTTTTAAAGCACCCTATAGCACAAGGAGAATTCACTCACTGTCCTTCCCTGTCCCTAGAAACAAGGACTTGCACAGTGAAAGAAACTGACACTCTCCCTACCTAGAGTTTTCTGTCCCTAGAAAAAATGTTTTTTTAAAGCACCCTATAGCACAAGGAGAATTCACTCACTGTCCTTCCCTGTCCCTAGAAACAAGGACTTGCACAGTGAAAGAAACTGACACTCTCCCTACCTAGAGTTTTCTGTCCCTAGAAAAAATGTTTTTTTAAAGCACACTATAGCACAAGGAGAATTCACTCACTGTCCTTCCCTGTCCCTAGAAACAAGGACTCGAACAGTAAAACACACTGACACTCTCCCTACCTATCCTTCTCTTTCCCTAAACTAAAGGAATCCAGGTTAAGCAAGAAAGAAATAAATGTCACTGTCCCTGCCTATGCTGCTCTTTCCCTGCTCCGGAACACACTACACTAGGCCGCCGTGCTGGCGGCCTTTTATAGTGTGGGGCGTGTACTAAACACCCTCAGCAATAATTGGCCACAGGCATCCTGCCTGTGGCCAATCATTGCTCTCCTCGCTGCCGGCGCTGTGATTGGCCAAGCATGCGGGGTCACAGTGCATGCTTGGCCAATCACAGCGCCTGGATGACACTGCGATGGCGTAGTGCATTGTGGGCCGTTCGCGTCACTCGAATTTGGCGCGAACGGCCCAAATCGTTCGATCTTCGTCGAACGATCGAACAGCCGATGTTCGAGTCGAACGTATGTTCGACTCGAACACGAAGCTCATCCCTACTGAGGAGCATACATTTACAAAATAACAAGAAAACAATTCACAAAACACAAATAAAGTAAAGCAACACAAGTGCATTCTATTTAAAACCAATATATCTTGAGAAAGATGGACTGAGATAAATTTAAACTTTGAAACTTAGATATCGATATAGAGAGAGATAGATAGATAGATAGATAGATAGATAGATAGAGATATATATATATATATATATATATATATATATATATATATATATATATATATATAAATAAATAGAAACATAAAAAGGTGATGTCAGGTGATGTCAGTAAAAAGACCGAAGTGCAATCTAAGTCTGCATCTTTTAATTTGTTGCCGTTTTTTCAAGCTTACCTAAATTCACTTAGTGTTGACCGACTAATTACTTCTCCTGGAACTCTGCTCTTCTCACTAAAATAATGCTTTCTATTGTGGTTTTGAACTTTCCTTCTGCTAGTTTGAGGCCACGTCCTCATGTTCTTGTTCTTAGCTTCATATTCAAAGAAGTGGACTTTAAAGGGTCTTCCGTTTGAATGTAGATGATATATTATTATATGTCAGTATGTCCGACTACCTAGAAATTTAGAAATGATCATATGCCATAATTGCATGCATATCCAGATTTGAAAGGGCTAGCTGGATTGCACATCTGTTGATTGTGTTCAATAGATCTACATGTACAAAAAAGCTTTTGAATAGATTGGGGAAGTGTAAGAACCTTTGTCAGGATTTAAAAGCTCTGTACCCCCAGGTGACATTTTATTTTGCTTTCTGTTTGGTCTGACACCTATCAGTTGCACAGGAAGTGTGGACAAGGCTAAACAGTTTTGACACAGACAGCAATAAACAAAAAAACAATCTAAGTTTTAACCTTCCCCACTGTGAAAAAAAACTGATTTTAAAAGCTGTATTCTGCATTTCAGACATTTAAAAATGAATATATAGTACAGTAAAACCTTGGTTTGTAAGCATAGTTCGTTCCAGAAACATGCTTGTAATCCAAAGCACTTGTAATATCAAAGTAAATTTCCCCATAAGAAATAATTGGAAACTCAAATGATTTGTTCCACAACCGTTTATTCATAGGTCCTTCAATTTATAGTATATATACAAAAAGATTATAGCAATGTGACCAGGTTCAGTAACCATAAAATGTCCATCCACAAATGGCAGCCTCCACAGGGGTATTAGAAGCAAAATCCAGCATGAGCTACAGAGTATAAAGGAGAAAAGAGGCGACTTCAATTGTAGCAATATGTTGCTACACTTAGAGGCACCTCTCTTCTCTTTTATACCGAGTTGGGACGTGACACTACTTGTATAGCAAGACATCGCTTGTATATCAAGTCAAAATTAAATTTAAAAATTTTGCTTGTCTTGCAAAACGCTCTCAAACCAAGTTACTCTCAAACCAAGGTTTTACTGTAGATTCTAACTCTTCTGAACCACATCTATGGGTAAATATGGTAGTTGTACAACCACATCCAACATCGTGGAGTCTCTATATTAGATTTTCAAAGCAAGTAGAAGCAACAGGTATTCACAAAATGTGTGGAGGATTTTTAAAATGTTGCAAGACAGATCATTTTTTTTTACCTCCAGGGTAAAAGAAAGATCTGTCTTACAGCATTTCTAACAAGCAGTAGATATATTTTAAAACAAGCCATTAATTACCTCTTAGCTACAGGTACTGTAGAATGATAAATTCTCAAAATTTACAGCAAAAACTTCTTTCAATTTCATTTTAGGCTTGGCTCAATCTATAATAATTTTTGCCAAGTAATATGGCTGCTTGTTTTCCAGCTGACTGACCTGGCTACTTTCAAGCATATCTAAAATATCAAGTAATGTGTGCCATGTGTTTTTAAATTACCTCTTAAAAGTTAAACTATGGTCAAAAATCAAATTGAAGCAAAAAACACACATTCTGTATGTCATGTATTTACAAAAAATCTTCTAACACATACAAATCCATGGTCCTCCAATCCTCAAGCATTCCAGTCCTCTAATCTCCAGCTCTTCAATGTGGGTTATTGAGGTGGGCGTTGGCCCTATTCTGAGTATAGTGTAGGAATGATGATGTAGATAAGAAGGGTGGTAACAAGACTAGCTGGAGACCAGCATGCGGATTGGTTTCAAAGGACCAGTCATCACACTTGCAATTGGCAGGGAGAGAGATCATGGGACTAGGGATGAGCAGAACACCCCCCTGTTCGGTTCGCACCAGAACCTGCGAACAGACCTAAAGTTTGCGTGAACTTTAGAAACCTATTAAATACAATGGATTTGAACGTTCAAAATCCAAAGTGCTAATTATAAAGGCTAATATGCAAATTATTGTCCTAAAAAGGGTTTGGGGACTCAGGTCCTGCCCCAGGGGACATGTATCAATGCAAAAAAAAAACGTTTTAAAAATGGCTGTTTTTTCGGGAGCAGTGATTTTAATAATGCATAAGATGAAACAATAAAAAGTGAAATATTCCTTTCAATTTCATACCTGGGGGGGGGGGGGTGTATAGTATGCCTGTAAAGCAGCGCTTGTTTCTCTTGCTTAGAACTGTCACTGCACAAAATGTAATTTCTGAAGGAAAAAAAGCCATTTAAAACCACTTGCGGCTATAATGAATTGTCGGCTCCCGGCAATACAGAGAAAAATCATTGATAAAAAAAAATGCGTGGGGGTCCCCCCAAATTCAATTACCAGGCCCTTCGGGTCTGGTATGGATATTAAGGGGAACCCTGCATCAAATTAAAAAAAAATGATGTGGGGTTCCCCCCAAATATCCATACTAGACCCTTCAGGTCCGGTATGGATTTTAAGGGGAACTCCACCACAAATAAAAAAAAATGCCGTGGAGTTCCCCCAAAAATCCATACCAGACCCTTTATCCGAGCACGCAACCTGGCAGGCCGCAGGAAAAGAGGGGGGGACGAGAGAGCACCCCCCCTCCTGAACCGTACCAGGCCACATGCCCTCAACATGGGGAGGATGTCCCCATGTTGATGGGGACAAGGGCCTCATCCCCACAACCCTTGACCGGTGGTTGTGGGGGTCTGCGGGCAGGAGGCTTATCGGAATCTGGAAGACCCCTTTAACAAAGGGAACCACCAGATGCCAGCCCCCCCTATGTGAATTGGTAAGGGGTACATTGTACCCCTACCATTTCACGAAGAAAGTCTAAAAAAAAAAAAAAAATGTAAAAAAACAGACACCTTGGAAAAGTCCTTTATAAAAAATAAAAAACACATTCCAGCGATGTAATCCAATGTCCCGCGGCGATCCAATGTCCAGCGCTGCAGTCTCCACTCGAAACGTCATTGGCCGAGCGGACCTACACTGCGGAGGAAGTTCCCCATCAGGTCCGCTCAGCCAATGACGTAGGCGGGGTCTGAGGTACGAGGGGGCGGGGTCCACTCCTGATGAGGAACGTGAGAAGGGGCGGGTCTATTCATTTTTTTACACTGAAGAGGAAGTTCCCCATCAGGTCCACTTAGCCAATGATGTGGGTGCAGTCTGAGATACGAGGGTGCCCCCGCCCCCTCGTACCTCAGACCCCGCCTATGTCATTGGCTGAGCGGACCTGATGGGGAACTTCCTCCGCAGTGTAGGTCCGCTCAGCCAATGACGTTTCCAGTGGAGACTGCAGCGCTGGACATCGGATAGCCGCGGGACATTGGATTACATCGCTGGAATGTGTTTTTTATTTTTTATTTTTAATAAAGGACTTTTCCAAAGGTGTCTGTGTGTTTTTTTGTTTTTTTTTACACTTTCTTCGTGAAATGGTAGGGGTACAATGTACCCCTTACCAATTCACATAGGGGGGCAGGATCTGGGGGTCCCCTTTGTTAAAGGGGTCTTCCAGATTCCGATAAGCCCCCTGCCCGCAGACCCCCACAACCACCGGGCAAAGGTTGTGGGGATGAGGCCCTTGTCCCCATCAACATGGGGACATCCTCCCCATGTTGAGGGCATGTGGCCTGGTACGGTTCAGGAGGGGGGGCGCTCTCTCGCCCCCCCTCTTTTCCTGCAGCCTGCCAGGTTGCGTGCTCGGATAAAGGGTCTGGTATGGATTTTTGGGGGAACTCCACGCCATTTTTAAAAAAAAATTGGGGTGGAGTTCCCCTTAAAATCCATACCAGACCTGAAGGGCCTGGTATGGATATTTGGGGGGAACCCCACGCATTTTTTTAAAAAAAATTGCGACAGGGTTCCCCTTAATATCCATACCAGACCTGAAGGGCCTGGTAATTGAATTTGGGGGGACCCCCAAGCATTTTTTTTTTTTTTTATCAATAACTTTTTTATGTATTGCCGGGAGCCGACAATTCATTATAGCCGCGAGTGAGTTTTAAATTACTTTTTTTCCTTCAGAAATTACACTTTGTGCAGGGACAGTTCTAAGCAGGGGAAACAAGCGTGACTTTACGGGCATACTATACACACACCCTAGGTACGAAATTTAAAGGAATATTTCACTTTTATTGTTTCACTTTAAGCAATATTAAAATCACTGCTCCCGAAAAAACAGACGTTTTTAAAACTTTTTTTTTTCATTGATACATGTTCCCTGGGGCAGGACCCAGGTCCCCAAACACTTTATGACAATACCTTGCATATTAGCCTTTATAATTAGCAGTTTAGATTTCTCCCATAGACTTTTACAGGGTGTTCCGCAGCTTTTCGAATTTGCCGCGAACACCCCAAATTGTTCGCTGTTCGGCGAACATGCGAACAGGCAATGTTCGAGTCGAACATGAGTTTGACTCGAACTCGAAGCTCATCCCTACATGGGACCACAGACTAAGATAAGTTTTAGTGAATGTGAAGATTTTCATTATGAAAAACGAGGTACAAATAACTTGAGAGCAAAAGAGGGAGGCAATGTTGTTTCTTTTGCTTTAACCACTTGCTGACCACCCTATAGCAAAATGTGTGTAAAATATATATATATATATATATATATATATATATACACATACACACACACGCATACATATCTATCTCTATATATATATATATCTCTATCTATATATATATATAATATATTGTGACAGCAGGAAGGTAAAGTCACCTGGTTGCATCCAGGGGGGTAGATATATTTCGCCCAGATTCAGGCTTTACGCCGACTTATACAACTAGGTGGAGAGTTGTATAAGGCTAGTGGGCTCATGGATGACTCATACCTCTAGGGAGAGTGTGGGGTGTCGTACAGACAGGGAGTTGATGAGGCCAGCTGAAGCTTGTCAGCTCATTTAGGCCTCTATAAGAACTCCCAGATTCATTAGGTGTTAGCTCATGCCTGGAACCAGACCTGTGTGGACTGTCTAGGGAGAGTGAACCCCTGTGCGGTGAGACAAAGCCTGTGTGGCTATTTGCTTGGACATTTAAAACCAGGGACTTAGGGACTAGGACAGCACTAGGCTGATCCCAGTTGTTAGTTAGGAAACCTGTATGTTTAGTCAGAGGTCAACTTGACCAGGATTTATTTTGGTTATGTTTCTTTTGCTTTGCTGTGTTTTGTCACTGTAAATAGAAAATAAACCGCACCTTTTTTGATTTTGAAAACCACAACCTCCATTTGCTGGGCCTGTTTTGTGTGGGGAGCCCATCCCGGGGGTCACACACACCCGCTGCCGAGCTAACCCCCTCACAGTTGGTGGAGAACCAGTGGCAGTTTTTTTTAAGCCAGCATGGAGGAGATACTGAAGCAGCTGGCTCTAGCAAATGCCAATCAACAGCAGACAAATGCAGGTTTGCAAAGGAGCCTTGCAGCCCAGCAGCAGACAAACGCAACTTTGCAACAGAGTCTGGAGGCTCAGCAACGAGCCCAGCAGCAATCTGAGGCCCGCTTCATAGACCTGTTGCAGAAGCAAGAGCAGAGACTACAACAACAGATGGAAGCAGTAATGCAGCAACGTCCGCAGACCAGTGAGGAAAGCCGTCCCACTAATACCGCGTCCTTTGGGGTGAGTCGTTTATTGACAAAAATGACTGGAGAGGATGATCCAGAGGTATTTTTGACCACATTTGAAAGGACCGCTGAAAGAGAAAAGTGGCCTGAGGAGCAGTGGGCTGGACTGGTGGCTCCTCTGTTAACTGGTGAATCGCAGAAAGCTTACTATGACCTAGAGCCTAACCAAGCAAAAGACTATGTGATGCTAAAAGCTGAAATATTGGCAAGGCTGGGTGTCACCCAGGCTGTCCGGGCTCAGCGTGTGCATAACTGGACTTTCCAGCTTGGAAAACCCCCCAGGTCTCAAATGTATGATCTCATTCACCTGAGCAGAAAGTGGCTACAGCCAGAGACTTTGTCCGCACCAAAGATTGTGGAACGTGTTGTAATGGATCGGTTTTTGAGAGCTCTTCCTACTGCCATCCAAAAGTGGGTAAGCCATGGAGACCCAGAGACGGCCGATGGTCTTGTGGATCGTGTGGAGAAATACTTGGCTACAGAGAACCTGACGGCCTCTTCCAGAGACACTCGGACTTTCCACCCTAAGACCAGACCATCCCCAGGGGCGGATAAGAGGATTCCAAGGGGTGAGGGTGGAGAGAGTGAGAGGGTGGGAGCTCTACCCCAAGTTTGGCGAGAACAGCCTGGGAAATCAGCGGCTCAAGAGGCGGCAAGAAGGATCGTTTGCTACCGCTGCCGGCAAGCGGGACATATTGCAGCCAATTGCCCGGTTGTGGAGGAACCCATGCAGTGTGACTTTCTGACGGGCAGACGTCAGTCGCTGTGTGCGACAGTCGCATGCACTGCCATTCGAGGAACTGAGAAACATTTATGCAAAATGTGTGTTAATGGTAGAAATGTTGTGGTATTGCTGGATTCAGGTAGCCTTGTGACCCTGATAAAGGCTGAGTTAGTTAAAACAGAGGTCTCTGGGAATAGCAAGGTAGCTGTTATTTGTGTGCATGGGGACACCCGAGAGTATCCAGTGACTACAGTGTGTTTCGAGACCCCCAAAGGTACCCTCTCTCATCCAGTGGGCTTAGTATCTCAGTTACCGCATGACGCCATTGTGGGAAGGGATTTTCCGAAGTTCTGGGAACTGTGGGATGATCCTGAGCCCCTCACTGGTGCCCCTATGTACCAGGAATGTGATAGCCAGAACTCCCCTGAGAGTGGTGAGGACTCTCCGGAATTTCCCTTATCAGTATTGGCAGGGGAGACTCAAGAAACTGGAGAGGAGCCCACCTCCTCAGACGAAAACCTACCGTCTGTGGAGTTTTCTGATCTTGAGGTTCACAGGGAAAACTTTGCCACAGAACAGTTGAAAGACCCCGCCCTAATAAAGGCACGGGAAAACGTAGTGAAAATAGATGGCGAGTTAGTGAACCCAGATAATACCTGCACTTACCCATACTTCAGCGTAGAGAAGGACCTACTGTATCGGGTGGCAAAAAGGGCAGAAGAAACCGTTGAGCAGCTTGTGGTGCCCAAACCTTACAGGAAGTTGGTGTTGGAGTTGGCCCATGGGCACATTCTTGGAGGTCATCTGGGGACAGAGAAAACCCGAGAGAGGGTATTACAGAGATTCTATTGGCCGGGGCTGATGAAGGACGTAGAAAATTATTGTTCCTCCTGCCCTGTGTGTCAGAGGTTGGCCCCGATGCCACATTTCCGTAGCCCGCTGGTCCCTCTACCCATCATTGAGGTCCCGTTTGAGAGGATCGCTATGGATTTGGTAGGTCCTATAATCAAGTCCGCTAGGGGGCACCAGTACATATTAGTTATAATGGACTATGCCACCCGTTATCCAGAAGCGATCCCTCTCCGAAATACCTCGGCCAAAACCATAGCCAAAGAGCTATCTCTTGTTTTTAGCCGGGTGGATATTTGTAAAGAACTGCTTACGGACCAAGGTACACCCTTTATGTCCCGGGTTATGAAAGAGCTGTGTAAATTGTTCAAAGTGACGCAATTGCGTACGTCTGTGTATCACCCCCAAACCGATGGGCTGGTTGAAAGATTCAACAAAACCCTAAAACAAATGTTGAAGAAAGTGGTGGATAGAGATGGAAAGGATTGGGACTGTCTACTTCCTTATTTGATGTTTGCTATTAGGGAGGTGCCCCAATCCTCTACGGGATTCTCCCCCTTTGAGTTACTGTATGGGAGACACCCAAGAGGGCTGTTGGATATTGCCAAGGAAACTTGGGAAAGTGAGAGTTCTCCCCACAGGAGTGTGATTGAGCATGTCGCCCTGATGCAAGACCGAATTGCACAGGTAATGCCCATCGTGAAGGAACATTTGGCCCAAGCGCAGTTAGCACAGCAGAGAGTGTACAACCGTGGAGCCAAGACCCGTACCTTTTCCCCGGGGGATAGGATACTGGTACTTGTCCCTACGGTTGAAAGTAAATTCCTTGCCAAATGGCAAGGCCCCTACGAGATAATGGAAAAAGTGAGCGAAGTGAATTACAAGGTCAGACAACCAGGAAGGCGAAAGCCCGAACAGATCTATCACGTTAATCTGTTGAAAGCCTGGAGGGATAGAGAGTCCCTAGTCGCAGACACTTGGTCACCAGCTCAAACTGGTTGCGTGATTCCTGAGGTTGGAATAGCAGCCACCTTGTCACAACCCCAACAACAGGAGGTTAAGGAGTTTGTGCTTCGCAACAAGGAGGTATTCTCTGAGCTGCCGGGACAAACATCTGGGGTAGAGCATGACATCATTACCCCGCCCGGTGAAAGGGTGAAGTTAAAACCCTATCGGATCCCAGAGGCTCGACGGGAGGCAATACGGGAGGAAGTACAGAAAATGCTGAACTTAGGGGTGATAGAGGAGTCCCAAAGTGATTGGTCTAGTCCCATCGTGTTGGTGCCTAAACCGGATGGGAGCTGGCGATTTTGTAACGATTTTCGTCAGTTGAACAAAGTTACAAAATTTGACACCTACCCCATGCCACGTATAGATGAGTTGATCGACCGGCTGGGAACAGCCCGATACATGACGACTCTTGACCTCACAAAAGGGTATTGGCAAATCCCCCTGGCCAAGTCGGCCAAAGAGAAAACCGCATTTGTAACCCCAGACGGGGCGTTCCAATATAAAAGAATGCCGTTCGGGTTACAGAATGCGCCGGCCACATTCCAGCGGAAAATGGACCAGATGCTGAGGCCCCATCGGAAGTATGCTGCGGCTTACCTGGATGACATAATTGTCCATAGCACAGATTGGGCCTCACATCTGCCAAAAGTGCAAGCAGTCCTGGACTCTGTTCGGGAAGCGGGGTTTACGGCTAACCCCAAGAAGTGTACCATTGGGCAGGAGGAGGCCAAATATCTTGGGTACACCATTGGGAGGGGAGTAATAAAACCCCAACTCAACAAAGTCGAGGCCATCCAGAGTTGGCCACGTCCCAACAGCAAGAAGCAGGTACGAGCCTTTCTGGGAATCGCTGGGTATTATCGGCGATTCATTCCCCACTTTGCTTCTAAGGCTGTGCCCCTAACCAACCTGACGAAGGGGAAAGGGTCGGTCATGATTAAATGGACCCCCGAGGCTGAGGCAGCATTCCAATTCTTGAAACAAGCCTTATGTAGCCAGCCAGTGTTGTACTCACCCGACTTCTCTAAAGACTTTGTCGTACAAAGTGATGCGTCAGATGTGGGGTTAGGAGCAGTATTGTCCCAGGTCTGGAACGGGGAAGAGCACCCAGTCATTTACCTCAGCAGGAAGTTGAAGTCCCATGAGGTAAATTACGCCACCGTTGAAAAGGAGTGTTTAGCGGTGAAGTGGGCTCTAGATTCCCTTCGGTACTACCTGCTAGGTAGGCACTTTGACATGGTTACGGATCACGCTCCGTTAAAGTGGATGGCTCAAAACAAGGAAACAAATAGAAGAGTGAATAGGTGGTTCCTGGCCCTCCAGGAATTCAACTTCACAGTAAAGCATCGCCCTGGCGTTCAAATGGGGAATGTGGATGCTTTGTCTCGAGTACATGAATGCCTGATTGCTGGTGTTCCAACCCCGAGGTTAAAACAAGAGGGGGGGGTATGTGACAGCAGGAAGGTAAAGTCACCTGGTTGCATCCAGGGGGGTAGATATATTTCGCCCAGATTCAGGCTTTACGCCGACTTATACAACTAGGTGGAGAGTTGTATAAGGCTAGTGGGCTCATGGATGACTCATACCTCTAGGGAGAGTGTGGGGCGTCGTACAGACAGGGAGTTGATGAGGCCAGCTGAAGCTTGTCAGCTCATTTAGGCCTCTATAAGAACTCCCAGATTCATTAGGGGTTAGCTCATGCCTGGAACCAGACCTGTGTGGACTGTCTAGGGAGAGTGAACCCCTGTGCGGTAAGACAAAGCCTGTGTGGCTATTTGCTTGGACATTTAAAACCAGGGACTTAGGGACTAGGACAGCACTAGGCTGATCCCAGTTGTTAGTTAGGAAACCTGTATGTTTAGTCAGAGGTCAACTTGACCAGGATTTATTTTGGTTATGTTTCTTTTGCTTTGCTGTGTTTTGTCACTGTAAATAGAAAATAAACCGCACCTTTTTTGATTTTGAAAACCACAACCTCCGTTTGCTGGGCCTGTTTTGTGTGGGGAGCCCATCCCGGGGGTCACACACACCCGCTGCCGAGCTAACCCCCTCACAATATATATATATCTATCTCTATATATATATATATATATATATATATATATATCTATAACTCTCTCTATATATATATATATCTAAATCTATATTTATATCTACACACATACATACATACATACATACATACATACATACACACACACACACACACACACACGATCCTGCCCTTTCACCTGCAGGGGGCCGATTATCGGGTGTCGGCACTTGATGTCCGCCAGCACCCGATGATCATCGGGCAGAGACTCCGATTGGAGCTCTATATATGTAAACAAGGCAGGAAGTACAATACATCAATACATGAAGACGCTGTAGCGTTTGCCTAAACCAATCAATATATGCTTATTTATTTTTTCTACCAAAAATATGTAGCAGAATACATATTGCCCTAAATTTAGGAGAAAAAAAAGTTTTTTCTTCAAAACGGTCTTTTGTTTATAGCGCAAAAAATACAGTGGTAAACAAAATACCACCAAAAGAAAGCTCTATTTGTAGGGGAAAAAAATTACATAAATTGTATTTGGGTACAGTGTTGCATGGACGCGCAATTGTCAGTTAAAGTAACAGTGCTGTATCCCAAAAAGTGGCCTGTTCATGAAGGGGAGTAAATCTTCTGGAGGTCAATGGTTAAATCTGACACTTCATGTTCATAGTTTCTGCAGTTACACATATTGTTTGTGCAAATTTTTTATTTTGTTTATTTTAGCAAAACCTTTCAGGGATACAATAGGCACAATCCAAGTTATTATTCTTGCCTTTCTTACTGCCAAAAACATAAAAAAATCATGGGGTAAAAATTATATCTATTTAACCTCAACTGTATAAGAGTAGGGGTAAAAAGACCAATGTTTAGGGTCATGCACAACTCAATGATGAGAGCACCTAGAAGGCCAAAATATGCAATGGTGCATAGCCATGTGCTTTATTTATTACTCGAATATATTCACAATCAATATGTACCAAGAAAAACAAGATTTTACGATCATATTAACTTCACAATATGGCAGATGAAAAGAATGAGCAGCCATTGTGTTTTTTTGATATTGTATTATATTGACTACTAGTATAGATAATTGACTACTAGTTTAATTAGCAATGGCATTTTGTGAACATTGGATAGAAACTAGTTGGCAATTAAAACACTTCCAGAAAAAAAAAAAAAATTGGCACTATATTAAAAGTAATTTATTATTAAAAATGATAGTGAACTGCCAAGCAATGCTGTTTAGTCTTGAGAATCTACTGTAGTGTTGCATATTGGAAATGTACTTGTCTGAAGAATTATATGATGGAAAAAACAATATAAAGCAACACAATGTTGGCAAGCTAGACGGTGGGGTGAGAAATGCTTTATTTATATATATATATATATATATATATATATATACACACACACACACATACTATCATAGTTGCAAGATAACAATAAAATGTGTCCTCTAGATCCAAGGTCCTTACTTTAATGTCAAAAATATAAGAAGAAAATAAGAGGAAAAAAAGAAATTGAATATATGAACCACAAGGGAGCCGCCGGTATGTATACTGGAAATATCAAAAACAATGACAATAAAAACCTGGCTGAGGCTCAACCTTTACTTACAAAATATAACAATATAACCCATCCAAGACCTCTACTGCCTACATAAGAGACCCGGGGGGACAGCTCAACATGTATAAAATCATAGTTTTATTATTGTATCAAAACTGACAAACACAACATAAATACTGTACCAAGATAAAATCATAACTGGTCAATCATAAAAACCAACAGAGCTGCAAAAAAAAAAAAAAATTGTGTACACCATAGGAATAAATTATAGATTTTAATAGGGGGAAATGCCAAAAATAGGGACATAGTAATATTACCATTCCACATGAATTCAACTTGTGCAGTATGCAAGACTCCACATTGTAGTTAAGCAAGGAACCATTCAAAGAACACCTGGGCATCGGACTCTAATTGGGATAACAGACCAGTCCCAAACAGAGACCTCACGGATACCTCTTATTAGTACCAAGTACCACTGTGTCATATACATATAAATAATGCTGGAAGACACCATGGGAAGAACAATGCCTTTCAATCGCCTTGGTATACCATAGCTTATGTGTAAAATATTGTATGACACACTGTATCTTTTCCCAGTTAGCAACTCTAAATCCTCATGGCATTATATACAAGAATCATGCAGAACTTCAAAACTAGATAACTTGTAGTTGCCCAAAGAGGGATACACCAGCTAGCATATGGAAGTTACTTGCACTAATAAGCCCAGCAGAGTAAGAAGATACTTAGCTATCCACTTTGGTCATGACAGGACCAGTCCATCCCATAGGATCTCAAGTCCTTGGAGTCATATGTATAGAATATACTTGGTCTATTCCATGTATATTGGGGAGAGCCACCCCAGAAGCTGGAAATAAAGGGGAAACAAGAATGGAAACCTGAACGGTTTTGCTGGTCACGCCAGGTGCATCAGAGGCATTTTTTTATTATTACTAAGATTTTATATATGTTGAGCTGTCCTCCGGGTCTCTTATGTAGGCAGTAGAGGTCTTGGATGGGTTACATTTTTATCTTGTGTAATTAGAAGTTGAGCCTCAGCCAGGATTTTATTGTCCTTGTTTTTTTATATACTATTCTAGGCATACACCATTGATGCCATCCTTTATCCATTTTTTAATCCATAGCTTTTCATAAACCATTTGTGGCAGAATGATGGTAGTTTGTATACAGAGCTGCAATTTAATACTGTGCCATGCTGCTTTATTAACCAATAAGTATCCAAAAATACAAAGAGCAGGTAAATACAAATATAAAATATGAAGTGATTGATGGCCATATTAGTGCTTTTTAAACAAAAATTGAGTTATTTCTGTGATGATTTTATTTGCTCTAAAGCCCTGTACACACGGGCGAGAATCCCCTCAGGAAAAAAACGTTGTTTTTCCTGACGGGATTCCTGGCAAGCTTTTCTTGCCAAGCCCTGTGTACACACGCACATTCATAAGAACCACCGTTCTTTTTAATGACAAGAACACGGTGACGTCATTGACTACGACGAGCATGTGCTCATCACATTCGATGCCGTCGCCGCCATCTTGCTTCACCCTACACTACCCTTGTAAGCTACCGCGCATGCGTCGAAGTCTCATCAAGCATGTGCGGGCTTACTTGGGGACAGGTAAGCATACAAGCCTTGTACACACCCATGGTTTTCTCGTCGGGCAACAGGCCGACGAGAATCCCAACGAGAAAATAGAGAGCTGGTTCTCTATTTTTCTCGTTGAGATTCCCGGCAGTTTTCCCGACGAGAAACCATACACACCAACGGTTTTCTCGGCAAAAAGCTCTCCCAGCAGTTTTCTTGCTGAGAAAACCGGCCGTGTGTACGAGGCTAAACATCAAGATCCAAGCAGAATTGATACATAAAAAGTTTGAGCAGCATGTTAAAAAGACAATCTCTGTGGGGGAAAACATACAATTATATTTTCAATATATAGACAGAAGATGAAGAACATTTAAAAATTGTTACTCTCTGATTAACACGTTTCACCAAACTAAAAATGGACTATTCAAGAACACGTTAACTTCCTGGACACCACAGTAAACAAGCTATAAATCTCAATACACAGGAAACCTACTGATAGATGCCACTGCACCACAGTTCCAGCTTCATTCCAACACATCAAACTGGCTATCACACATAGCCAGGCCATCAGATACCACTGAGTATGCTCTGAATCAAACGAAAGAAAGAAATATCACAGAATACAAGCAGACTCCATTTATAGGAAAGGTACAATGAGAAAACCTATAATACCAGCATAAACACAGCCCTGAAAATCCCAAGAGAAAATCTCCTACAATACCAAAAGAAAAAAAAAAAAAACAACATACCGTGTACCTCTAGTAACCACATATAAACCAACAGTGGAAGGGATAAGAAAGATAAGATTTGCAACCCTTCATAACAAAGGCTGGAATGCTGAAAAAAATATTCCAACAACCCCCAATATTGGCTTTTAGGCAAGGACCCAATCTTGGACATAAACTAAATCAGCAAGAAACTTCATTCTGATTATGAAGTCACAAATAAAGTCACCCAGCCTTGCAACAAAAAAAAGATGCAGATAGTGCAGCCAAATCAATCCATTAAAAAGTGTTACACACACAAAAAGGGACCTCTAATGATATAGGATCATACAGCTGTAACTCCAGTTATTTTGTGTACCTCATCCAATGCAAAAAAAAATGCAACAATTGATTTTATGTCAGCAAAACAGGACAGAAATGACAAACAAGAATGAATTTACATAGAGACACCTTTAAAGAGCTTAAAGGAGAAGTCCAACCTGAGCTCGTGGAGTGTAATTTGTTTTGTACTCCTGTGACTCATTTTCAGCAGAGAGCGGGCTGAAGTCTGCTCTCTTCTGACATTGCAGAAATCAGTCCAGGCACTGCATCATCACAACAATAAAGTCTGGATCCGCAGGCCACACCACGCATGATAGAGGTGATGATGACATGACATCATAGATGAAGAGTGATATTTCTATTTGATACAAAAGATAATAGACTAAATGTGAACCTAAGTTTTTAAAATCACTATTCAACAGTTTTATCACCACTCTCACCCCTGTGACTCTTCCTCTTCTCACAGTTCATAGCTCTGTCCCTGCCTTATCTCATCAACTATCAAAGTTTAATTGCCATTGCTGTGTATGTTTGTTATTAGTACTGCTTGGACCTTGAACAAAGGGGGTACACACTGAAAGCTTGTCCAGAAAACTTTGATGTTAGTGCAAATACAAAAAGTATCATGGACTGTACTCAATTGTTTTAAATAAAATGTAACTAACTTATGTCAGGACCAGCACTGCATATAATTATAGTCCTATATTCATCATAAATATTCATAATTATAGGAAGCCCACATTTTGACACAAGCTTGCCCAACTACTATAAATTTGAATTGTCATTACAACACTGCATTCTGAATGACTGTAAGCATCTTGTTGATATGGATAAAGAAAACCTTTAGGCCCCTTTCACACTGAGGTGTTGCGATTTTACCGCAATTTACCGCGTCAGCGTTAAAAATAGCACCAACGCCTATGTGATTTTACAGCGTTAGCGCTATTTTTAGTAAAAATGCAGTAAAAACGTGGCAAAAACGCATAGGCGTTAGCGTTATTTTTAAAAATAGCGCTAACGCCTAAGCGTTTTTACCGCGGTACTCATTCATTTCAATGGGGATAGGCGTTTTTACAGCGCTATTTTATGCGCCCCAAAGATGCTCCAGAAAAGCTGTTTGCAGGATTTATTCCAATGCACAGCCAGCACAACGCCTCAGTGTGAAAGCCCTCAGGGCTTTCACATTGAGAATGCTGGGGCAGGATTATTTCAGGCGTTTTTACAGCGCTATTTTTAGCGCTAAAACGCCTGAAAACTGCCTCAGTGTGAAAGGGGTTTAATTGATAGCATTTAACACGCATTGCAGCAATACGTTTTAACCCTATCACTGCCAAGAAATGTGTTCCACTTTAAATTTTTGGTGAACAAACCATTTTTGCACTTAATTGTTTTAATATTTTGCTTGCAGTTTTCATATTTTGTAAAAGGCTCCCAAACCTATGCATTTCCTGAAAGCCCATGACAGGTAGAATAAAAAGATCGTGCAAACAATTTTGAACGTCCTGTGACATTTGCCCAAATGTTTTATCAAAAATTATATTTCAATAAAAATTCACAAATAATATTACTCGTAACCACAGACAACAAAATTCCTACCAAATCTAAAAGTTAAACTTGTACCGAATGTATGTAATTTGTGTGTGCATGTGTGTTATTTGTGTGTGTGTGCGCATGTGTGTTATTTGTGTGTGTGTGTGCGCCTGTGTGTTATTTGTGTGTGTGTGCGCCTGTGTGTGTGCGCATGTGTGTGCGCATGCGCGCACGTGTGTGCGCGCATGTGTGTGTGTGTGCGCGCATGTGTGTGTGTGCGCGCATGTGTGTGTGCGCGCGCATGTGTGTGTGTGCGCGCATGTGTGTGTGTGCGCGCACATGTGTGTGTGTGTGTGCGTGCGCATGTGTGTGTGTGCGCATCAAACGACCGCACAGACAGTCATAAGTGTTTGTATACAGCCAAGGGTAGCAGCCTTTGCGAGTAAATGATAATCTGACATATGCTGCAGCTGTATGCATGTAACCACACATCTGAGCAGCTGCAAACATGCACGAGTAGCCTAGTTTGCATCCAGGATGGGTGATTAAATGCATACAAAAGGTTTCAGCCTGTCATTGTTTTGTACAGGTTACTGGACATGGCTGTACACAAATACGTGTGACTCCCGGGTGCAGAAATACACTCTGTATGTGAATAAGATCTTAAAAGGAGTTGTAAAATCTCAATGTTTTTCACCTAAATGCATAATATGCATTAAGCTGAAAAACCATTTGTAATGCAGCTGCCCCCCTTTTACTTACCTGAGCCAATCTTTCCAAGGACGAGAGCGTGCCCAGCAGCTCCAGCCGCTGTCTCGGGTCCTCATTGGATAGATTGATAGCAGCAGGAGCCATTGGCTCCCGCTGCTGTCAATCAAATCCAGTGACATGGGAGGGGCAAAGTCCTGCCGTTTGTGTCAATGGACGTGGCAGCAGGACTCGGGAGCGTGCCCGCACAAGTGCCCCCCAGGAAATGTGGCTCTTTGTGGGGGTCAGAAGTGCCACCAGGGGAACCCCAGAAAAGGAGTATCACACAGAGGAGGCAAGTATGACATGTTTGTTATATTATTTTTTTTAACTTTACAATCACTTTAATGTCTTATTCATTATTTTTTTATTTAAATGTTTCCATTTTTTTAAGTTTTATTTGGAGGGGGGAGCTTTTTAAGATTGGGAAAGAGATTGCGTGTGTCCTCAATCACCTTCTCTTAAGCTGCACTAACAAAATGAATATGCAGGGCTCTGTAAAGAGTCTTCCTATTCATTCACAAGCTGAAGACATAGTAAACACAGTTTACTATGCTTCAGTTATTCAAGAAAACAGGAGTGATCAGTACCTATTACTCACTGTGTTCATTCAGAAAAAAAAAAAGCAAGGGGTTGGTAAACATGACAGACATGTTTAATGACTCCTCTTCCCACATTCTTCATCTTGAAATTCGATCTGACTGTGTACCTGCAACCACTGACAGCCAATGAGGTGGCAGAGGAGAAGATAATAATATACAGTATACACAACACACAGCACCTAAACTGCAAAAGTGTGAACTGGCTCTTGACTGCATTTCAACTTTCCTAGCTTGCTTTATTAAAAATAATTTGCAAAAGATTTGTGCCACAGCTTACACAAATTAGAAACACTTAACACAAATACCAGAACTCAGATAATAAAGCTTCATTAAAATAATACCATAAAATGCAATAAAACTGATTAGAGCTAGAAATATAGATGGGTAGACAGGTAAACAATAAGGACAGGTAGATACAAGACTAAGGATCTTAGTCATATTGTGAAATAAAGTTTCATTAGAGAATATTCTTACATGTAGCTTGACATAAATAACCTTAAGTAAGGCCTTTTAGAATGTATAGAAAATGTTTAAAAGTCAAAATGTCATCCGCCAAGAGCAAACGATGGCTTGATATGACAAGAACACCAGAGCTTTAATGTCAAGCAGATGCATTCCTGAAATATATATGAATGTAAATACACATACTCTGACCTACGGTCAACCTCACTTATTATAACAAACGGGCAGAAACTTCTTATCAAACAATGGTTTGATACTTTGACAATGGCTGAATGTAAAATGGAAAGGGTATGAAACAAGCTAGGGACAGGTGAGCTGTAAAGTCTGTATTATGCATTCCAATAAATCTATCTTATTTTATATTGCAGAGATATCGTACAGTAGAGAAGAGGTAGACGGAATCTGATTTTGATTAAATGTGTTATGGTGGGCAAAAAATAATATTTCTTGTTCACTTAGAATTCTCCTTTGACTCCATGAAATGAACTTTATAGATTCTAGGTATTTCATTGTACAATATATCAAACCAATACTCTGTCAGTGCCATAAACATGGCATATTGGTAAGCCATAAATTTAGCAACTTTGACTTTATGCTAGAGTTACTGATGTTTATCATACACAGATAGAAGCATTTTCCTTGCTTCATCTTTTGAGCTGTACATTTTTAGGCAAACTGTTTATTACCGAGATAGGGCAGAGAAAGCCATATGTAAAAATAGATAGATATCCTGCCTTAGTCTGCTGCTTTCTGCGCTTTCATTCACACTGACTAAATAGACTGGTATAATGCCTGTGAGTAAATACTGTATTTCAGTCTAAAATAAATGGCAGCTGAAAACATCAAAATAAAGGCACACTCTGCAGATCATCTGCCAACAATGCAAAGATGATGTTTTTTTTAAAACCCAGTAGTGCTTCATGTATTAAAGAAAATATGCAATCCAAAGAAAGGGCATAAAAAAAGCAAGATGCCATTTTAAATAAGGATCTTAAAGCATATTACCACCATTGCAGTCAAATTTAAGAAAACCCTACTATATGTTTATGTGTTCCTATTCACACAGCTACTGTAAATAGAAAACCTATATATTTCTTACCTTTTAGGAGGTTTCTAAAGAGAAGGTATCATGGTTGATTCTAAAAATTTCTGGACAGTCTTAAAGTGGTTGTATACCTGCTCCTACTTTTTTTTTTTTATATACCTGAAAGGCAAAAGGCATAATGAGCAAGTATGCACCGCATACTAGCTCATTATGAAATACTTACCTTAGAACGAGGCGTCGGGAACTTACCTGGTCCACGCCGAGGGAAATGTCATCTTGCCTCGGCGTGTCTTCCGGGTCTCGCCGCTCCAGCGCTGTGAGTGGCTGGAGTGGCGATGTCATCACTCCCGCGCGTCAGCAAGGTCCGGTGGCTGCCGGGCTTTAGGCGAGAATCCCCGCTGCGCATGCGCCGCTGCAGTCAGCGGCTCATTGCGGGGGGAAGATCTCCTAAACCATGGATATGCAATTAGCGGACCTCCAGCTGTTGCAAAACTACAAGTCCCATCATGCCTCTGCCTCTGGGTGTCATGCTTGCTGCTGTCAGAGTCTCGCTATGCCTCATGGGACTTGTAGTTTGGCAACAGCTGGAGGTCCGCTAATTGCATATCCCTGCCCTAAACCATACAGGTTTAGGAGATATTCCTTTTACCTACAGGTAAGCCTTATTATAGGCTTACCTGTAGGTAAAAGTAAAAAAATAGGGTATACAACCACTTTAAGTGTCTTTGTCCCCACAGTATCCCTCATTAACACACAACGCAGTACAGTACAGATAAGGTTAAAGTGGTTGTAAAGTCTCAAGGTTTTTCACCTTAATGCATTCTATGCATTAAAGCGAAAAATCTTCTGTGCTGCAGCTGCCCCTTAGACTCCCCCTATTTCTTACCTGAGCCCAATCCCATCCAGGGATATGCAAGAGCCTAGCGGCTCCAGTCAAAAAAAAACACATCTTTACAAACACTTTAATTATGTTAAAATTTCTCCATCGTGCCCTCCTAAACATTACAAAGCAGAGAGAGCATGTAAGGATTTTTAGCCAAGAAAAAAGCACCTAAGAAGGTATGCTATATTAATGGGAACATGTAGCAAATATAAAAATAGGTGTTATCCCATGTTAGCTGCTAAAATTTAAATACACTTTAAAGCTGAACTCCAGGCAGATATAAAGGGCACAAATTATTGCAGCTCTGCATCCATAAATACATCATTAGGTATACGGTTTTAAAATTTAAGAAGCCCAAGTACCAGTATTGGACTTGGTATTAGCCTCCTGCTATCCCCTGCACAGCAGAACTCCAGCTGATAGAGGGAGCATACGAATCAGTCAGTTGTATTGTAGTGCTCATCTAACAACAAGGAATATGCGGATAGGAAGAGGAAGCAGTGTAAGGCTCCATTGCACACTGGGTTTAACAAAATGCCAATTCCCTTGGCAGGCAAAAAATGCTCATAAAGAGCCTTTTTGTACCCGTTAAGGCGCGTTTAAGAGTGTTTCGTGTTTTTTCTGCTAGAAAAATCTGATCAGCCTCTAAAGGCTGAGCTTAAAATATGCCTCTAAACGTCCTAGTGTGCATGGACACGTAGAATAATATTGAGCTGCTTCTACAGGCAAAACACAAAACTCCATCTGTTGCCTTTTCTTTTCAATATCCAGTTACAGGCAAGGGTAGGAACAAAACCTGTAAAACCAAATTAAGGAGAAGTATGACCAAAGCTCTTTTTGTCAAACATCTCCTGTGGATCTCAGGAGTGCACTTTGTTCTGCACTTGTGTCCCAGATTCAGACAACAGGCTCACCGTCAGCGGACATCAAAGAGTCAGTCCAGGCTCTGCAGGGACCAAGTCTTCTAAACCAAGACTTATCACCTGTTTTTGTCACAAGCCCTAGACACCCAACTACCTAATCTTCCCAGATTCCCTTCTCTGTATGAAGGGGCACTCCTAGGAGTCGGGATATATCTGTTGGCATTTGTGCAAGTCTGGATCTGAGATATCCCAGAACTCTGGGTCAAATCTGTCATTTCAGAGGGGTACAAAAAAGAGTTTCTATCTCTGCCCACTACCCACTTTTTGCCTTCTAATCTGCCAGCTTCAAACCAAAAAAGACAGCGGATTTAATAACCACCTTGCATCAACTTCAAGTGGTCACACCAGTTCCTTCAGAAGGTTTAAAGGTTTATATTTAAACATATTCATAGTCCCAAAACCAAATGTGGGCATCCACCCAATACTAGACTTAAAATCTTTAAACTGATTTATTTGTGTGCCCAAATCCTGGATGGAATCAATAAGATCGGTCATTGCTTTTCTCCGACAAGGGAAATTTCCATCACCAGTCAACATACAAGATGTCCATCGACATATCCCTCTCTTACCTCAAGATCAATGCATTCTGTGTTTTGCTGTGGAGAGACCAGAATTGTCAATGTATTTCAATGTATTTTTTTGTATAATTAACATTCAGGATCTCCTCTACACCCTCTGTATATAAAAATAATTATATGAACCCAAGACATTCATGTTACAGGTTACTCAGACAACTTCTTACTGAAGGACTTCTCAGCCCAAATCTGTGTCACAACATCCAGGGCTGAATCCATGATTCAGCTCCTTTAAACTTTTGTGGATAATCAGAATTCCAAAGTCTGCTCTCCAGCCCTCACACCATCTGGGGTACCTGGGATTAATTTTGGACACCGTCCAAACCTGAATTTTTCTTCCCCAAGAGTAGGTTGCTTCCCAAAGGCATCACACAAGAGTCCTTTAGTCAAAATGGCACCTCTTAGTTGACTTCTGCACGAGGATTCTAAGCCTGATGGTAGCATCCTTTGTGGCAGTCCCTTATAAATGTTAATGGAAATATGATACAGCAAGCCTGTTAACATGACAAAATTAGACCAAAAATGTCTTCAAGGTAGCCCAACATTATAATTCACAATAAAATCCATTTAAATGTGTTTACCCTTTTCTTGTCAACAGTCACTACAATAAGCACAATCAGTACAGCAACACATTTAGAATATGATCAATACCAGTTTTTTTTCAGGAGGTTGAAATAAAAGCATGAATTGAAGACATTGCATCATATGTATATATCATTATATGCACTTATCAAGGTATTTTAAGCAGGTGCAGTTTTCGGTGTCATTACAGAATGTATTAAAAGCCTAAGGGACCTTTCACAGATGCAGACCGTATGGCAGTTTTTTCATCCATCCGTTTATGGATGAAAAAGGGACATACAGTACATGTATCCCTATGGGATAGCAGGTGTCAGCGGATGAACATCCACTGACACCCGATCACATCGGTCGCCGCTATGCTCCGTTTCTGCAGACGGAGGAAAATCCTATTTTTCCATCCGTCTGCAGAGCAGATCGGATGAACACGGACAGACGGTCCATGTTCATCCGATCCCCCCATAGAGGAGAGCGGAGATCTGACAGGGCAGACCCTGCACAGTGTGCAGGGACCGCCCTGTCATCCGCCAACTCAGCGGAGATCAACGGAGCGATCCCCACTGAGCAAGCGGATATTTATGGAATGGGTCATCACGGCATCCGCCCGTGTGAAAGGGCCCTAACTGAATTTAAAGTAGGCAAAAACATTAAATAATAAATAAATTTCTTTAAATCCCTCCTTTTTTGAAGGATAAAGCACAAATGTTGATATCACAGTTGTAGTTATAAAAGCAATTGCGTGTATTGTATTACTTGGAGCAATCCATGTGTAGTATTTGGTATTTAAAAGTGGGTGTACTACAGCTGTGTACACTTTTTTTTGCATATAAAATAACAACAAAAGTAAATGAAGTTACAAAAAAAAAAATACCATTGGGTGCAAAAAAGCTTAAATTTAAATGTTATAAGATGTTGTAAGCATTTTATTGCTTTCCAACACTAGACCAAAATTTAGGGAAAAGGCAGCAGTCTACAGAGAAAGTCTGCTGCTCTCCATATGACAACAGCAGTCTTATTACCACGGTCCAACTCTCTGTCTCATTACCAACACAGCACTGCATTAGCAATCCTTGTTGAGGAGAACAAGCATTTCTGAGCGCAGTGCTGTATTGGTGAGAGCTTGCAGGGCAAAGTGACAGTGCATTTGTAAAGCCCCAACTCTGCAGTTATATTCATCTTACCAGTAAGTCCTTTCATCTCCTGCACCTGTTGCAGCCAGTACTGAATTCCAAAATGTTATTATTTTGTGTCAGATGCAAAAGATAGGGATGATGTCACTTCCCTTATCATGTGACAGTGTGCGCACCCAGATAAATGGCTGCTAGACCCAAACAATGTCACAAGAAAGGAGATTAATCACTCCCCTATACCCAGAAAGCACTAGAAATTGTCATGGTTAGGGATGAGATTCAGGTTCAGGTTGTTTGTTGTTTGTAGACCCACCCAACCTTTGTGACCATCTGTGGGCTACTGTAATGTAAAATCAGCACCAGGGATAGCATTTGATGTCATTGACCAAAAATGGTCATGACCATGTATGGTCACCGACATTATCTGAGATCCCTGATGTCATGTAGTGACAGGAGTGTGATAGGATAACATTACCAGGCATTTGGACATCATGATTGATGAAGATTTATATCACTGGACATCTGGATTAATGATGGATTTAGATCACTGGATGATGTGAATAATGATGCATTTACACCGGGAACATTGGTGATTTATTTATTGTGCTTTTCTGTATTGTTAGCAAAGGACTTTTTCTAAGATGTTGATGAGTATATTTACATTTTACTTTATCTGAGAAATGTTGATAAAGAGGTACTAATCTTAAAGAGGAAGTAAACCCTCTCTTAAAAAAAAAAAATAATAATACACCCTGCAAGAAAAAGGCATAATGAGCTAGTATGCAGAGCATACTAGCTCATTATGTATTACTTACCTGAGATCGAAGCCCCCGCAGCGGCCCTCGTTTGCCTCCTCCGACACCGCCATTTATCCTGGAGTGACTTACGGGTATCGTGGCTCCAGCACTGTGACTGGCCGGAGCCGCGATGACATCATTCCCGCGCATGCGCGCAGGTGCCGCCACTAACGGCATGATCGCCATTAGAAACGGCACGCTCTGTGCACCTGATGTCTACGGCGCATGCGCCGTAGACATCAGTGCCGCTATTTCTGCAAATATCTCCTAAACCTTTTAGGTTAGGGAGATATTTCTTGCACCTACAGGTAAGCCTTAATCTAGGCTTACCTGTAGGTTAAAGTGGTTGTAATGGGTTTACAACCACTTTAAGACAACAACTGAAAGATGGCAAAAGGTTCTACTTCCTACTCTACTTTAAAAATGTATGGTACCTAAATCATTATATTTAGCAACTAGCAGAACTGCTTTTATTGGCAGTAACCTCAATAAAATGCTTTCTGTAACCGTTAATGAGATGTGTATTTAAGCAGTATTTTGGCTCATTCTTGGTATTGCTGTTTAAAATCATGCATATTTATGGGATCTCAGTGAGGGCTGAGGTAAGGATTTTGGCTAGTTAAAATTAATTCTTTCGTGTTGATTTACTTTGGTGTTTAGAATTATCCTATTACCCTACTTTATTTGCACATAAAATTACAGCCACCTGGAAATTCTAAAGTAGAATTTTCCTAATGCAACCTTTGATCCATTGCTCCATTTCTCTATACTTTCCTGACTTCTAAGATAATGGAGTGTTTTTCCTAAAACACTGTGTACATTTGCTAAAATAATTATTATCCCATTTGCAGTAGTATTGGACACTTGTTGCAAAACATCTACAGTATGTCATCCACATAAGGAAGATGGATTTTCAGGTATTTTTCAGTACTTGCAGCCTTTGAAAAGAGATGCAATATTGTCTTTAAGAACCGTGATGAGTATGTTTTATTTTTTGACATTTTTTCTTCCACAGATACACTTTAAAAAGGATGAACAAATTGAGATGATAATGAGGATCTGGAAATGGGGTGCCATACTCAAAATTCATATTCAGGAATCAAATCCCAGAGACACAATAGGGGTGATTTACTAAAACTGGAGCACTCAGAATATGGTGCAGCTGTGCATTGTAGCCAATCAGCTCTAACTTCCACTTGCTCTATTAAGTTTTGACAAAACATGGAAGTTAATTGGTTTATATGTAGAGCTCCACCAAATTTTGCACACTCCATTGTTAGTAAATCTACTTTGAACTGGGCAATAATAAATTATTTTTAGTTAGAATATGTAAGCCTTATAAAAAAAATCATCCAATCCATGGTCTGGCATTTTGTGAATGGCTAACTGACATTGTTAAATCAATTATTAGGTATCTGGCAAGCCAGAAAACTAATAGCTTGTAAATTGGCATGTCATAAAACCTCTAGCACAGGTTGTAATTTATATTGTAAAGCCATTCAGGAACAATCCATTATGACAGTCTGGGCTTGATTTACTAAAACTGGAGAATGTAAAATCTGGTGCAGCTGTGCATGGTAGCCAGCCAGCTGCTAATTTCAACTTGTTCAATTAATCTTTAACAAAGAAAGCTGGAAGCCGATTGGTTTCTATGCAGAGCTGCACCAGATTTTGCACTCTCCAGTTTTAGTAAATCAACCCTTCCGAGTCAGTTGACCTGAAAGTATCCTGTTCATATGATTCAGCTCTCCGAGAGCAGTAATAGTTCATAACCCCTAGGGATGAGCCCGATGTTCGAGTCAAAATCGGGTGTTCGCCTGTTCTCCGAATAGCGAACAATTTGGTGTGTTCCCGGCAAATTCAAAAGCCACGGAACACCCTTTAAAAGTCTATGGGAGAAATCAAAAGTGCTAATTTTAAAGGCTTACATGCATGTTATTGTCATAAAAAGTGTTTGGGGACCTGGGTCCTGCCCCAGGGGACATGGATCAATGCAAAAAAAATAAAGTTTTAAAAAAACTGCAGTTTTTTCGGGAGCAGTGATTTTAATAATGCTTAAAGTGAAAAAATAAAAGTGAAATATTCCTTTAAATTTCATACCTGGGGGGTGTCTATAGAATGCCTGTAAAGTGGCGCATTTTTCCTTTGATATCAAACCTGATATTTTCACTTTGATATCAAACCTAATTAGGTATTATACAGAAAAATAATGATCTACATTAAATGCCCTAAAAGTTCCTTACATCTACATCGGGCATTCGATTGTAGCATGTGATCATAGGAAAATATAGCTTCAATTAGAAAACATTGGAGGGAGGGTTTGTTGGAATTTTCTATACACGTCAACCCTCCTACTCCACACACCCTCACCCTCATCGTACACACGATCGGTCTTTTTTCATCGGAAAAAACGATGGACTTTTTTCATTGGAAAAACCGATCGTGTGTAGGCCCCATCGGTCTTTTTTTCCCCCCATCAGTGTAAAAAATAGAACATGTTGTTTTAAATTTTACCGATGGAAAAAAAAACGATAGCAAATTCCGATCGTCTGTGGGGAACTCCATCGGAGAAAAATCCACACATGCTCAGAATCAAGTCGACGCATGCTCAGAAGCATTTAACTTCCTTTTTCTCGGCTCGTCAGAGTGTTTTACGTCACAGCGTTTTGGACGGTCTGAATTTTGTCTGATGGTGTGTAGGGAAGACTGATGAAAGTTGGCTTCATCGGAATTCTGACGGAAAAATTCATCAAATTTTTTTCCATCAGAAATACAATCGTGTGTACAGGGCATTAGAGCCTTCTATTGCAATAGATCATATTATTTTTGCAAAGGCTCTTATCATAGGCCAAAAAATGCTGTTGCAATTGCCACTTGAGAGCTCCAATTTTTTTGACTGAAACGTCACAAAAAGGCTAATGTGTGCCAAAAAGACCAGTGCCTAAAGAGGAGCTCATGTCTCCCCCATAAAATTAAAAGACCCTTAATATAAGGACACTTGCCTGTCCAGGGTTTCAATGATGTCGGCACCCAAGCCAATTCTTCAATTGGCATCGGGTGCAGGGGCCGGGCATCTTAGGTAAGGGAAATCGGCAGTGAAGCTTTCCGGCTTCACAGCCAGTTTCCTACTGTGTATGCGCAAGTTGTGCTGCGCTTTCTGAATGGTCCCACAGTCCTGTGTTTGTCAGAAGACTGCAGGGCTGCAGGGGGAAGGAGGAGGGGCCGGACATTGTCATAGATTACCGCAGTGATCTGAGCAGGAAGTGGCAGCGGGTACCTGTCAGAACCAGGTACCTGCTTCCACCTAAAACTGTCAAATGTGGCAGTGAAGGGGGGGGGGTGCAAACAAGAGGAGCTTCACTTTTTGGGTGGAGCTCCGCTTTAACCACCAACCCTCATAAGCACACCACATTCATGTCTAAAAATACTGTAACAATATTATACCAATAAATAAAGTGCCACAAATATTTGTCCATCAAAAACTAAATTAAAACACAAAATAACAATATCATCAATTAAATATCAACAACACAAAGTCTTAGGGTCAAAAGTCACATAATTGTGTCCATTTAAAAAAACTCCCATAAATAGTTCAGTGCATTAAGTTTTAAAAAACTGCAGGCTCATACAGCATGAATGGGTGGGCAGAATAAAAAAAATATTTTATTTAAGCATGCTTAAAATTATTATACGGTATATGATATATTATCATATAATATCAGGGGCAGCTAATTTGGGTGTGGAAAGGGTTAATTGTTGCATTAACTGGTCTGAGTGCCAATTGCTCCTCTGTCTGCTGGCTCTTAGACTGTTGTCATGTGAGTAGGATGTGGCTAAGAGTACCATCATCATATCTGTCTTGTAAAATTTGTCTAGAGTTGGCCTGCTGTAAGTATTACAAAATATCATAAACTTTAATGCAATAAATGCTGATTAAGTAAAAGGTAGACATGTTTGTTCTATGCCAATATTAGAGTATTTACTTTGTTTAGCTTGTTTTTGCTTTCCATGTATTTATATAAACATATATTAAGATTAATATATGAAAAATATTGAGACCTGGCAATCAGCACAACAAAACAGCAAAAACAGCAACAACAAGCCATTACATTTAAATTAAAAGGTCACAGAGATGTGGGTAGATCTAAAAGGAAACAGTATGTTACTGGTATCACATACAGTATGCATTCATATGTATGCTTTATTACAAATTCAATCATTCGATAAGCTTATACCAAGCAGATAAAATATATGGATAATATAACTACCAAATTAATGCATAGTTTAGGGGTGAATCATAACTCATGATTTGCAAATTCAATTTAAATCTCATATCTTTTTTATTTAATCAACCTAAAGTACCTCTTTCCATATGCCTTCTCTTCCTACACAGTGTCTAAACGCCTACCATACAGTGAAAAATAAATCTGTCAAGTAGTACATGTTCTGTTGTAAAGGGAATTTGGAAGGATAATTTTACATGCTTTTTTTTTGTCATTGTGTTTATTCTTTTAGTGTATTCTGCAAGTTTCTTTTAAATTGCTTATCTTAATGTTCTAGAACCTTTATGTAGGTCTGCAATAACATTGCTATCATCAAATTTTTACTATGTGGATTATCTTTCAAAATAAAAGTAATGCTGTGAGCTAGAAGTACTCACTGCCAGTTAAATATTATCTTAGCATGTTTCTCCTTGTTTTATTAATGTCTATATTGGAGAACAAAATAATATTACACCCTACTGTTTAAACAGTCTATATAAAATATGTTTTAAACTTTTAAAGTTTAGTGTGATTCATACTGTTTGATGAGAAAGTACACACACTGTTCTGCCAGCAATCTGTAACAGATGGTCACATATTTTGCAAAGATCAGGGCAAGTATTATAACAAAAATCAACAATTATGGTCTTTAACTAAAAGCTATGAGCTGAACATGGCGGTGTATATTAAACAGATGCAATCAAAGTGTCAGAAGTTAACTCCCATATTCAAGAATAAAATGTGAATTCTATAGATAAGCAAACTCCTGAAACTCTTCCGTAACAAATGAAACGTATGGCACATAAGAGCTCAAATACCACCTGATGAAATCTAAAAAAGTCCAACTAAGGAAGTCAGTATAACATGTGGCAGGACATTTCCGGAACCAAGGCTTTCTTTCTCAGAGAATAGATGCAGGAATTCAACCCGCCCCCCCAGATCACACCCATCTCTGTCCCTATCCACCGTCCCTTGTCTTCACCTTTTTCTACCTCCTATGACAGACACAGCTGCATGCCAAAATTTGACAGCTTTGCAGGAGCGGCTTTATGGCCTTGAATGCAGACTGAGTGTTCAGAGCCATGCAGCTACTCCTGTGCAGCTGTCAAATTTTGACATGCAGCTGTGTCCATGCAGCACTGCATCCTGTGGTATTAGTACTTGCGATTAATCAGACTACATACCTAAGGTGGAAGATCTACCTAGCCATAACTACACTATATTACCAAATGTATTGGGGCGCCTGCCTCTACAAGTACATGAAATTTAATGGCATCCCAGTCCTACTCCGGAGGGTTCAATATTGAGTTGGCCCACCTTTTACAGCAATAACAGCTTCAAATCTTCTGGGAAGGCTGTCCACAAAGATTTATGAATGTGTCTATGGGAATGTTTGACCATTGTTCCAGAAGCGCATTTGTGAGGTCAGGCACTGATGTTGAACGAGAAGGACTGGCTTGCAGTCTCTGCTCTAATTCATCCAAAAAGTGTTCAATCTGGTTGAAGTCGGGACTCTATGCAGTCCAGTCAAGTTCCTCCACCCCAAACTTGCTCATCTATGTCTTTATGGACCTTGCTTTGTGCACTGGTCCAAATCATTTGGTGGAGGGTGGATTATGGTGTGGGGTTGTTTTTCATGGGTTGGGTTGGCCCCTTAGATCCAGTGAAGGGAACTCTAAAGGCGTCAGCATACAAAAACATTTTGGACAATGTCATGCTCCCAACTTTGTTGGAACAGTTTGGGGATGGCCAGTTCCTGTTCCAACATGACTGCATCCCAATACTTTGGTAATATAGTGTATTTTAAAAAATGTCCCCTCCTTCCTCCTGCTACCTACCCTATGTAAAAAAGATCTTTATACAGGCATACCCCGCTTTAAGTACACTCACTTTACATACACTTGCGAGTAAGGACATACCCGTGAGTGTATGTAAAGTGGCTCTCAAGCTAAAGCTGCAGCTGAGTAAACCGTACACGGATAGTTCAGATTCCCTGCTACTTGCAAAAACACTCCCTGACCCCCCCCCCTCTACAGCCCCTGACACTGCCACTACAGCCCCTGATGCCCCAGAAGTGAAAAAAGGTATTGCTTCACTTTAAGTACATTTTCATTTTACATACAGTAGGTGCCGCCAATATTGTGTTTCTATCGCGCTCCCATCGCCGAGATTCTCGGCGACAGGAGTGCCGAGATGTCGGCAGCAGGGTGGTGACACGTGTCGCACTCGCTGCAATGGCGAGGAGACGCGACACTGTATTGAGCGGGGATCCAACGCGGATTCCCGCCAATACCAGGCACTGTGTTTGGTATGAATCCTGAGCGGGAACTCCACGCCAATTTTTAAAGAAAAAAACGGTGTGGGTTCCCCCTCCAGGGGCATACCAGGCCCTTGGGTCTGGTCTGGATTTGAAGGGGAACCCTACGCCAAAAAAACGGCGTGGGGGTCCCCCTCAAGATCCAAACCAGACCCTTATCCGAGCACGCAACCTGGCAGGCCGCAGGGGAAGAGGGGGGGACGATAGCGGCCCCCCTTCCTCCTGAACCGTACCAGGCCACATGCCCTCAACATGGGGGGTTTGGTGCTCTGGGGCAGGGGGGCGACCTGCGGCCCCCCACCCCAGAGCACCCTGCCCCCATGTTGATGAGGACAGGGCCTCTTCCCGACAACCCTGGCCGTTGGTTGTCAGGGTCTGCGGGCGGGGGGCTTATCGGAATCCGGGAGCCCCCTTTAATAAGGGGGCCCCCAGATACCGGCCCCCCCACCCTATGTGAATGAGTATGGGGTACATCATACCCCTACCCATTCACCTGGTGGAAAATAAATGGAAATAAAAACACAACACAGTTTTTAAAAGTATTTTATTGCACCGCTCCGGAGGTCTTCTTCTGACTTCGGGGGTCTCCGGTGTCGTCGCCGCGTTCTCCGGTTCTTTCTTCTGCCGGGCCTCCGCTAACTTCTTTTTAGCTCTTTTGCTAACGGAGGCCCGGTCTTCTCCGTCGTCTTCTTCTTCTTCTCCCGCTCTCCGGTTCTTCTCCCGCTCTCCGGTGTCGTCGCCGCGTTCTCCGGTTCTTTCTTCCGCCGGGCCTCCGCTAACTTCTTTTTAGCTCTTTTGCTAGCAGAGGCCCGGTCTTCTCCGTCGTCGCCGTCGGCGTCTTCTTCCCTCTTCTCCTCCTCGATGTTGACTCATCGCTTCCTCTCGCAGTAATGGCAAATCTTCGGTCCGCAGAGATTAATCTATTCTTCACATGACGTCACAGTCACATGCTCCGGGGCACATGTGCACATGACGTCACAGTCACATGCTCCAGGGCACATGTGCACATGACGTCACAGTCACATGCTCCAGGGCACATGTGCCCCGGAGCATGTGACTGTGACGTCATGTGAAGAATAGATTAATCTCTGCGGACCGAAGATTTACCATTACTGCGAGAGGAAGCGACGAGTCAACATCGAGGAGGAGAAGAGGGAAGAAGACGCCGACGGCGACGACGGAGAAGACCGGGCCTCTGCTAGCAAAAGAGCTAAAAAGAAGTTAGCGGAGGCCCGGCGGAAGAAAGAACCGGAGAACGCGGCGATGACTCCAGAGAGCGGGAGAAGAACAGGAGAGCGGGAGAAGAAGAAGACGACGGAGAAGATCGGGCCTCCGTTAGCAAAAGAGCTAAAAAGAAGTTAGCGGAGGCCCGGCAGAAGAAAGAACCAGAGAACGCGGCGACGACACCGGAGACCCCCGAAGTCGGAAGAAGACCTCCGGAGCGGTGCAATAAAATACTTTTAAAAACTGTGTTGTGTTTTTATTTCCATTTATTTTCCACCAGGTGAATGGGTAGGGGTACGATGTACCCCATACTCATTCACATAGGGTGGGGGGGCCGGTATTTGGGGGCCCCCTTATTAAAGGGGGCTCCCGGATTCCAATAAGCCCCCCGCCCGCAGACCCCAACAACCAACAGCCAGGGTTGTCGGGAAGAGGCCCTGTCCTCATCAACATGGGGGCAGGGTGCTCTGGGGTGGGGGGGCCGCAGGTCGCCCCCCTGCCCCAGAGCACCAACCCCCCCATGTTGAGGGCATGTGGCCTGGTATGGTTCAGGAGGGAGGGGGGGCCGCTATCCACCCCCCCTCTTCCCCTGCAGCCTGCCAGGTTGCGTGCTCGGATAAGGGTCTGGTTTGGATCTTGAGGGGGACCCCCACGCCATTTTTTAGGCGTAGGGTTCCCCTTCAAATCCAGACCAGACCCAAGGGCCTGGTATGCTCCTGGAGGGGGAACCCACGCCGTTTTTTTCTTTAAAAATTGGCGTGGAGTTCCCGCTCAGGATTCATACCAAACGCAGTGCCTGGTATTGGCGGGAATCCGCGTCGGATCCCCGCCTATCGGCAATGCGTGTCGCTCATCGTGAAAGGAACATTTGTTCCTTTCCCGATGACGAGACAGCTCGGCGCTGGCTCTCGCGACGGAGCTCATAGGGTGTCAATATCGGCGGCACCTACTGTATATGCTCTGGTCCCATTGTGTACTTTAAAGTGGGGTATGCCTGTATTTACCTTTTCTCAGTCCAGTCCACTCTGGTCACATGATCCCGCAGCTCTGGCTCCCCCTATGTAATTGAGCACTTGACGGCGACTTGAAATTCCAGGAGCTCCCATAGCCAAACCATTGTAGGCATTCCCTCCTCTCCACTGCAGTTGGCCACTCACTGACACAGGGGAGCCAAAACTGTGGGATTATGTGAACAGACAAGAGCGGGCTAAAAAAAGATAAGTAAACAGATCTTTTTTTACATAGGAGGAGGGGAGGGGAGGGGAAATTTTTTGAATAGTTCTGGTTAGGCAAGAATTACACTTTAAGAAAAATTGAAAGAAGATATCAACCACACAGAGCGTGCATCGTTTACAAAATGGGTCAGCAGACTAATACATTTCCAGGAGGAGTGGTATGAGAGGTAGGTGAGATGGCATGAGAGATATACTAGCAGGATAATCCGCTCACCTCAATGCCTGGTCAGCCTAGTAAGTCTGTGCATTCAGAGCACGCCCAGTGTCCCAGCTTCCTGCCTGCAATGTTATCAGTTCCTGTACAGTAAGTGCTGCTGAAGCGTGGGAGAGTAGTGTCTAGTGTTTTTATCTGTGTAGTAGGCTTGTGCAATTTGTTTCGTAACGAATCGAAATTCGTCCGAATTTAGCAACTTTCGGACATTCGGAAGCATTCGAATTTCCGAACAAAGCAATTACGAATAAAACCGAATCCGAAATAAATTATACCGCAAAATAGCGAATGCCCGAATGTCTTCGGCATAATTCGTTATGAAAAAGGTTACGAATGTACGAATCCATTCGAAGCACAATAACACTCACTCTGCTCTCTGCTTCTCCCTCACCATGCTGAACTCCCTCTCAAAATGGTGTACAGGGGCGGAGGCTATAGCCGCATGAAAAAACGAAAGTAAAATACGAGATTTCGAATCCATTCGAAGCACAATAACACTCTGCTCTGCTCTCTGCTTCTCCCTCACCGTGCTGAACCCTCTCAAAATGGTGTACAGGGGCGGAGGCTATAACTGCATGTAAAAAACGAAAGTAAAATACGAGATTTCGAATCGTTACAAATAACCGCAATGTATTTAGAAAAGTACAAATCCATTCGAAGCACATTAGGCATAATAGGCAGCGTCGTTGTGAGAGAGACACGGAAAATTACGAATCAACGAACCCAAAAAAAGTTACGAAAGTAGGAGTGTTGTCCAGAATCAAAGAAAAACAACGTACCCTACCGAAAGTACGAATTATAAATCAACTAAAAATTCTACGAAAAATGACGCTTGCGAAAATACGAATTAGTCCGAACACGAAAAATCCCGTCTAGCAAAATTACGAATGATTACGAATCAACAGGACCGAAAAGAAACGAACCGAAACTAAACTAATTTTTCCGTTGTGCACAAGAAACGAACCGAAACTAAACAAATTTTTCCGTTGTGCACAAGTCTACTGTGTAGTTAGCTCCAGGTGCCTGTTACACTGTTCCATTATCTACAGGCTTCATGAATAGAAATGTGCCTACTCGATCACAAGTCAGTGAGCAAATGTTCGTTAACCACTTAAGCCCCGGAACATTTGGCTGGCCAAAGACCAGAGCACTTTTTGTGATTCGGCACTGCGTCGCTTTAACTAACAATTGCGCGGTCGTGCATAGTGGCTCCCAAACAAAATTGACGTCCTTTTTTTTCCCCCACAAATAGAGATTTCTTTTGGTGGTATTTGATCACCTCTACTGTTTTTATTTTTTATTTTTTGCGCTATAAACAAAAATAGAGCGATAATTTTGAAAAAAAAAATTGCAATATTTTTTACTTTTTGCTATAATAAATATCCCCAAAAAATATATTAAAAAAAACATTTTTTTTCCTCAGTTTAGGCAGATATACATTCTTCTATATATTTTTGGTAAAAAAAAAAAAAAAGCAATAAGTGTTTATTGATTGGTTTGCGCAAAAGTTAGAGCGTATACAAAATAGGGGATAGTTTTATGAAATTTTTATAATTTTTTTTACTAGTAATGGCGGCGATCAGCGATTTTTATCGTGACTGCGACATTATGGGGACACATCGGACACTTTTGACGCCATTTTGGGACCATTGTCATTGATACAGCGATCAGTGCTATAAAAATGCACCGATTACTGTAAAAATGGCACGGGCAGTGAAGGGGTTAACCAGTAGGGGGCGCTGAAGGGGTTAAGCGTGTCCTAGGGATGTGTTCTAACTGTGGGGTGGATAGGCTACTTTTGACACGACACTGATCACCGCTCCTGATTACAGGGAGCTGTGATCAGTGTCCTGTCACTAGGAAGAATGGGGAAATGCTTGTTTACATTAGCATTTCCCCGTTCTTCCTCTCCGTGAGACCATTTTGGGGGTTTCCCCGCAAACATCGAGTCCGCAAGACCCACGATCAGACTCACGGAGCTCGCGGCGGTGCTGCCCACATAGAATAAGCCACAAGGGCAGGTCAGACAATACACCACAAATTCTGAGGAGCAATTATAGAAGTCCATGATATGGGAAGTGTGACTTTTGACTAAAAATTCCTTCTGTCCTGTCTGTGCTGGACATGTTTACAAGTCAAACATCCCTTTAAATGCAAAGAACATACAAGTCTGGCTCCTATTAGCTATCTCGCTTGGGACCACCTTACTATTGATGTTATGGGCCTTTCTGTATCCATAAGATTTCCAAACATTACTTGCACCTCTCCTACTTTGATTAGTTGTGGGGGGGGGGGTTCTCAATGTGGATATACCTTATATGAAAAAAGGGCACCTTGGGCTTTGCCATTGCTATGGACTATGCAAGATCAAATATTTTAGGCCTATGCTTTAATCCAATAAAGTTTTGTTATATTGTTCGTAAGTGTTATTTTTTTTGGTGCCTTGTAAAATCCCTGCAACCCATTCGACTTTTTTCTGAGTTACGATATTGGGATGGGCACTGATATTATCTCATTCTCAATCTATGCCACCTGTGTTTTTTGGGCCGTTCTGTAGGTCACCTATGCTCTTTCAGAAAATGAGGATTTTCTGCGGGGATCCTGTAATTAGATTGACCAGTGCCTATTTAATATGTTCTCCATTTTCTTATACAGGCCATGAAACTGTGATAAACCTCACTGATTGGTTGTTTTCTGACTGGGTTTTCCTAGATGACCCTCCATTGTTGAGGTAAAAAAGAATGGACCTCAATCAGTTCACTGGGAAACTCCTTATCTAAGAGTTTTTTTTTTCTTTAATAGTGTGATGGGTACTATAGTTTAGCAATACAGTATATATATTAACTCACAAAACAATGGGGAGTATTGCTTTATGCATTTAAAAAAAAAAAAAAAAAGCATTGTAAATGAAAACACTCTTTCTGCTGTATAGATCAACAAAATAAAGTAAATTGCAAAGAAAATTGTACCAATGAATAATCCATTTCCTTGCTCAAGTTTAGACCACAGCCAAAGAATCCAGTAATTTTTGCTTTAAAACAAATATAACTTTGAAACACACTGGTAACTAACTTTCTTTGAGCAAAACTATTCAGTGTGGATATCCCAAATGTCTTGTATAAAGAAGTATTACATATTTCTCTTTTAAGCATATTTTAGTTAACTAATGTGGGAATACTCTGAATGTGTGCCTCATTAAGCTCCGCCCTACGTGTTACGTTGATACAAATTTCTTTAAAGGGGCAGAAGTCAATATCGACGTAACATGTAGGGTGGAGCTTAATGAAGCACACAACCAGAGTAAGGCCCCTTTCACACTGGGGAGGGAGGTGCGCTGGCAGCATAGTGCCGCTATTTTTAGCGGCACTATACCGTCGGAATTGCGGCAGTATTCGGCCGCCAACGGTGCGGTTTTACCCCCACTAGCGGACGAAAAAGGGTCAATACCGCTCGCAATGCGCCTCTGCAGAGGCGCATTGTGGGTGGTATAGCTGCGGTGTCCCATTGATTTCCATGGGCAGAAGCGGTGAAGTAGCGGTATACACACTGCTCCTTCACAGCTCCAAAGATGCGGCTAGCAGGACATTTGGAGTGGTCCTGCTAGCTGTCATGGATATGCATTAATGTCTGTCTGCCATCTTACCTTCCTCCTCATGTGTTCATCTAGAGACCAGACCTCCTTCACCTGGCTTCCTTTATAATCTCCTCCCAGCCTGACTCCACCCCAGGCCCTATCACTGAACACTATATTAACCTGTGCACTGCAAGCCTGCTTTGCTGATCAACGTGTTTGTTAGGCATTGTGTGTTTGGGTTCCTGCCTGCCGTGTGCTACGTCTGTCTCTCTGTTACGTTATTGGCTTGTCCCCGACCATCCCTGTCTGCTCGTGACCCTTGACCTTCGGCTCGTTCTTCGTTATCCTTGTCTGCTTGTGGCCCCTGACCTTCGGCTTGTTATTCGGTTCTCTCTATCGTGTGCTGCTGCTTCCCCTTATCCTACGGGGCGTGAGCTAGGAAACTCCAGGGGCCGCGACCTGGTCCCAGCCTGCAGCGTAACATCCTCACCACTAGAGGCCCTGGAGAAGACCAGCTGGGTCTTAGACTCCGCGCCCTGGGGAATCTTGGCTCTCGCTTCCGTTGGGATCCCGGTTGTGCTCCTCTGGTCCCGCTTTCCACAACCACCCAGTTTCCTATCCACAGAAGCCAGCCATAGGGTTCACTACCTCGCGGTGCACTCCTGTCCCCCTACGGTGTGCATCTGTCACCTGGCCACAGGTGACCCTGACAGTTTGATCAGCCATGAACCCGGCTGACATCCCGCTTCCCGCGGATGATCCATTGCAGGGCATAGTTCGCAGACTTGAGACCCAGGAATCAAATCAGACCCAGGTGATGCGATTCCTCCAGGATCTGGCTTCTCGATTCGAGCAGCTTCAGGTCTCCTTGGGAACCCCGAATCCGCAACCCCAAGTACAACCAGCGGCTGTACCTATCGCACCAGTCGCAGCCTCACACTCACTAAGATTGCCAGCTCCGTTCCGTTTCTCTGGGGACTCCAAGGCCTGCAGGGGGTTTCTCAGCCAATGCACTATTCATTTTGAGCTTCAGCCTCAAAGCTTCCTATCTGACCGGGCTAAGGTAGCCTATATCATTTCCCTCCTCTCCGGTGAAGCTTTGGCCTGGGCTGCCCCCCTGTGGGAGAGGAACGATCCGGTGGTTTCCAGTCTGTCCGAATTCTTGAAGCTCTTTCGTAATATCTTCGAAGAGCCGGCTCGGGCTTCTTCAGCGGCTAGTGCTGTCTTACGTCTTCGCCAAGAATCTAGTTCAGTGGGGCAATATGCTCTTCAGTTCCGTATCCACACAGCTGAATTGAGCTGGAATAATGAGGCCCTGGTCGCTACCTTTTTACATGGCCTCTCTGACCGAGTGAAAGACGAATTAGCGGGAAGAGCCATTCCCGTCGGTCTGGACGATGTAATTTCATTATGCAACCAGATCGACATTCGTTTTCAAGAGAGGTCCTTAGAAAAAAGACGCCAGCACTCTCTGGGTCCTAGCCAGTCTGAGCTCCCCTCCCTTCATTCCGTGGAGCATCCTCTTCCTGCTGAAGAACCTATGCAGCTGGACCGGACCAGACTAACCCCCGAAGAACGTGCTAGGCGCAGAACTCTGGGCTTGTGCCTCTATTGTGGGGGCAAGGGTCATTTTCGTGACTCCTGCTCGCTTCGTCCGGGAAACGCTCGGGTCTAATACATTTGGAAGGTGGAGTATTGGACCCAGAAACATCACCTTCTCGCCTGCTCTTGCCGGTGTCCCTTCATGTAGGCACTTCTCCTCAGTCAACCCTTGCATACCTGGATTCCGGGGCTGCCGGCAATTTCATGGATTGGAGAACTGCTTCTTCTATGAAGCTTACCCTTTCACCTCTCACTACCCCATTGGTAGTCTCGGCAATTGATGGCACTGTTCTCCCAGGGGGCCCTATTCGCTTCCAGACGCTACCCATTAGGATGTCGGTAGGGATTCTCCACCAGGAGTGGATATCCTTTCTTATTCTACCCAAGGCCTCTACCCCAGTTGTATTGGGCCTCCCTTGGCTACAGCTCCACTCTCCACATGTGGACTGGGTCTCTGGGCAGATCCTGGCCTGGGGTTCCTCATGTTTCTCGTCGTGTCTTCTCAAGGTGACCCCCAAGGAGAGTCTTCCGGTTGCTGCCACTTCTGTTTCTTCTGATCTTCCCGCCGCATACAGCGATTACCGGGATGTGTTCTGTAAAAAATCAGCTGAGGTGCTTCCTCCCCACAGGTCTTTTGACTGTGCTATTGATCTTGTCCCCGGAGCAACTCTACCCAGGGGTCGTACCTACCCTCTGTCCATCCCAGAGACCCAGGCCATGTCGGAGTATGTAGCAGAGAATCTGGAGAGAGGGTTCATCCGGAAATCCTCATCGCCTGCAGGGGCAGGGTTCTTTTTTGTTGCCAAAAAGGATGGTACCTTAAGACCCTGCATCGATTATCGGGGTTTAAATGCGGTTACTATTAAAAATCGATACCCCTTACCCTTAATATCTGAGCTATTCGATAGGTTGAAGGGTGCCTCCATTTTCACCAAGTTGGATCTCAGAGGCGCGTACAATCTCATTCGAATACGGGAGGGTGACGAATGGAAGACTGCATTTAACACTAGAGACGGGCATTACGAATATCTGGTGATGCCTTTTGGTCTGTGTAATGCTCCAGCCGTGTTTCAAAACTTTGTCAATGAAATCTTCAGAGATCTGCTGTACCAGTTTGTTGTCATCTATCTGGATGACATTCTGATCTTTTCTGAAAATCTGCTCGTCCACAGAAACCATGTCCGCACTGTACTTCAACGTCTTAGAGAGAACAATCTCTATGCCAAGCTGGAGAAATGTTCCTTTGAATGTTCTGAGGTCCTGTTTTTGGGGTGCTTTGTCTCATGTTCGGGGCTTCGTATGGACCCTGGGAAGGTCTTGGCTATCACCAACTGGCCTCTTCCTGCTAGCCTCAAGGCCACACAGCGCTTTCTTGGCTTCACTAATTATTATAGGCAGTTCATAAGGAATTACTCTTCCATTGCCGCGCCTATTATCGCTTTGACCAAGAAGGGTGTGAATGCCAGAGACTGGCCTCCCGAAGCTGTCTCTGCATTTCACAACCTGAAACAGGCCTTTGTTTCTGGCCCCCTCTTGAGGAGACCAAATCCTGGGAATGCATTTTTTATTGAAGTGGACGCTTCCTCAATGGGGGTGGGAGCTGTGCTTCTTCAAATCTTTGAGAAGAGACGCCAACCATGTGCGTTCTTCTCCAAAAAAAATTCTCAGGCAGAGAGGAATTATGCCATCGGTGATCGGGAACTTCTCGCAATTAAATTGGCGTTAGAGGAGTGGCGTCATCTCTTGGAGGGTTCCCCTCACTCCATAACGATCTTTACCGATCACAAGAATTTACAGTATCTACAGAATGCTAAACGTCTGAATCCTAGACAGGCCAGGTGGAGTCTCTTCTTTGCCCGTTTTAATTTCACGATTACCTACAAACCTGGTTCCTGCAACGGTCGGGCTGATGCGCTCTCTAGGTCATTTGACACTTTGGACGAGGAGTCCGCCCCTGAACCTGAGCCGATCATTCCCACCTCATGCATTGTTGCCCACTCTACCACCCTGAAGTCTAAAATTCCGCCTGGTAAGACCTTTGTCCCCACTGGGCTAAGAGCTAAGATCCTTCGTTGGGGACATGATTCCAAGGTGGCAGGGCATTCTGGATTCCTCCGATCCTTCCTACTCATCAGTCGTCACTACTGGTGGCCTAATCTCCGCTCAGACGTCAAAGACTACGTTAAAGCTTGTCATGTCTGTGCTCAGTCCAAATCCTCCACACAAGCTCCTGCTGGTCTCCTCATGCCCTTGCCTATTCCTAAGGAACCCTGGGCCCATATTGCCATGGATTTTATCACCGATCTCCCACTGTCTGAGAATAATACAGTCATTTGGGTGGTAATCGATCGATTCTCCAAGATGGCTCATTTTGTTCCTCTTCCTGGTCTTCCTTCTGCCCCTGCCTTGGTTCCCATTTTCATTCGAGAAATTCTCCGCCTACATGGGGTCCCTTCTCATATTGTTTCCGACAGGGGAGTCCAATTCACGTCTCGTTTTTGGAGAGCCTTTTGCAAATCCCTCAATATTGTCTTGGATTTTTCTTCTTCTTACCATCCCCAATCCAATGGACAGACTGAGAGGGTTAATCAGGAGTTAGAGGTCTTTCTTCGCACCTTTGTGTCTTCTCACCATGACGATTGGTCCTCTCTACTCCCGTGGGCAGAATTCTCCCATAACAATCATGTGAATACCAGTTCGCAGAAGACACCCTTTTTCACAGTTTATGGAAAACACCCTCAACTTCCTCTTCCTATGATCTGTTCTCCAGACATTCCAGCTTTGGCTTCGGTTCAGGAGTCTCTCAATTCCGTTTGGGGTCACGTTCATGATTCCCTCCGGGCAGCTGCTGAAAAATTCAAAGGCTTTGCCGACCGCCGCAGGCGTAAACCGCCTTCTCTTCAGCCAGGGGACAAAGTCTGGCTCTCTACCAGGAACATCAAGCTCCGAGTTCCTTCTCTGAAGTTTGCTCCACGATTCATCGGTCCATACACGGTAACTGCTAAACTGAATCCGGTTTGTTTCAAACTCCAGATTCCTAAGAGCCTTAAAATCACTAACTCCTTTCATGTTGCTCTTCTAAAGCCTTTAGTCCTCAATAAATTCTCTCGTCCTCTTCCTACCGTGGCGCCTGTCTCTGAGGATAATCAGGAGTACGAGATCAGTCAAATTCTGGACTCCCGACTCTGTAAAGGCGTTCTTCAGTACCTCGTTCATTGGAAAGGGTTTGGTCCTGAGGAGAGGTCTTGGATCACTGCATCTGAGGTCTTTGCACCTCGTCTGTTAAAGGAGTTTCATCTGAAGTTTCCCTCTAAACCTGGGCACAGGCGGGGAAGGGGGAGGCCTCGTAAGAGGGAGGGTACTGTCATGGATATGCATTAATGTCTGTCTGCCATCTTACCTTCCTCCTCATGTGTTCATCTAGAGACCAGACCTCCTTCACCTGGCTTCCTTTATAATCTCCTCCCAGCCTGACTCCACCCCAGGCCCTATCACTGAACACTATATTAACCTGTGCACTGCAAGCCTGCTTTGCTGATCAACGTGTTTGTTAGGCATTGTGTGTTTGGGTTCCTGCCTGCCGTGTGCTACGTCTGTCTCTCTGTTACGTTATTGGCTTGTCCCCGACCATCCCTGTCTGCTCGTGACCCTTGACCTTCGGCTCGTTCTTCGTTATCCTTGTCTGCTTGTGGCCCCTGACCTTCGGCTTGTTATTCGGTTCTCTCTATCGTGTGCTGCTGCTTCCCCTTATCCTACGGGGCGTGAGCTAGGAAACTCCAGGGGCCGCGACCTGGTCCCAGCCTGCAGCGTAACATCCTCACCACTAGAGGCCCTGGAGAAGACCAGCTGGGTCTTAGACTCCGCGCCCTGGGGAATCTTGGCTCTCGCTTCCGTTGGGATCCCGGTTGTGCTCCTCTGGTCCCGCTTTCCACAACCACCCAGTTTCCTATCCACAGAAGCCAGCCATAGGGTTCACTACCTCGCGGTGCACTCCTGTCCCCCTACGGTGTGCATCTGTCACCTGGCCACAGGTGACCCTGACACTAGCGCACCGCTCCAGTGTGAAAGCCCTTGGGTTTTCACACTGGAAAAACAGCAGCCGCTGTTTCAGGTCAGTTTGTAGGTGCTATTTTTAGCACAATAGTGCCTGCAAACCGCCCCAGTGTGAAAGGGATCTAAAGGATTCCCTTGTACACAAGCTGTAGCCAAACCTACCTGAGTTTCAGAGCTGCTAGCTGGACACCTCAGTGAGTGGCAAGCTGCATGAGCGATCCTGCTCCGAGTACTGATGTTCTGCCTTTGTAATTTTGCCACAGATCTTTCTACAGAGAGCACTATTAAATTTTGTTTTTTGTATCCTTTCATTGGCTGCATGCACTTATTTTGGAGCTGGTTGCTGAATTAACATCATTGAGTCAGGCGCATTAGCTGATCCTGGCTATTAAAGGGAAGCAAATACTTTTTATAATCTAAAGGTCTAGGTTGCCTTTTGATGGTGGAGACTTTCACTTGCAAGGGCTTAGTAAATATGAATTATAATGCCCTTTGATAGAGGCTCCAGTTCAGCTGTCAACAGTAATGTAATCTAATATAATTATTCTAAAAATTGAATTTGATTTAAATGTCTTTCAGTGTTATCTTGCATTTGATAATTTGGTGTATGCTGTATTCTTTGAAAAAATTATGTGATTTACCATGTGTGCCTCATTTAGTTTTTTGCTGCTAAAAAAATCCTTTAATTGAAATTACCAAAACAGAGGCTTGTTGGATCTATTCGCGGTCAAACAAAAGTACCCAAAGAAATGTTTTAAATACAGTAATCTCCAGGTTTTCCACTGGTGTTTTAAATCTATAACCAATTTGAAAATAATTGCTCATTACATCTCTACAACTGTGCTGAATTATTTGTCAGATTGTTGTGGATATGTAATAAGAAACAAAAAACGTTAGAGTTGGGGGGCGTGACTGGAAGCCGACCTGGACGGATGCTTAGCCTGAGAGCTCTCCTCCAGCCCGCAGCACACAGGCTGAAATTCGGGGGTTACACTCACCCATCCATGGGGGGCTCACGAACCACACGATCCTCATCAGCCAGGGGATCGTCCCAACCACCGCTGGGCTCCTCCACGTCTTTCCGGGACTACTTTAAAGCACCTGACATGCCGTCGGGCGGCAATGACAAAATGGCGCCGGACACTGTGGCCTCCCGATATCGGGCCTCCACGCCACCATCCCTGCAGAGCCGACATCCACCACAGGATCAGCTTGCTTCTCCACGCATGGCTCCGAGGCTTTATGGGCCCCCACAGGCAGCGAGTTGCCCGCAGCACTCTCTCCCCACCCCAACCATGCCACATGGAGAGAAGGCCGAGACCCAGCCTGCATCGCAGTACACAGTGTACGGAGGCCTTCCCCAGACTGCTGAAAGCAGCATCAGACCCTGGCATCCACGAGACAGTCTCTTTCTCTCTCTCCCACTCCCTCAGATGCTGTGGAGGACTTTCCGGCCCTCCTGGGCCCTATGCATCCGCGGGCATGCCCGCAACCTGCAGTAGGCCTCACCTTATTACCTGGCCTGCTCCAACCTCACCCAAGGTCCAAAGTCCCTCATGCTCCAGGGAACCCAGGTTCTCCGGAGGACATGCAGTAAACCCCCCGTCCTATGCCCAGGTGGCACAAGCCTGGGTACAGCCTCCGAGGGGGAACCCAATGGCACCAGCACCTCCCACACCTTGTCGTGGTCTGAGCCATGGGACTCACCACCATCACAGCCTCCCCCCCAACCCCACGGTATCCCTGTAGTGAAATACCACCCACAGCACTCAACTTCCTACCAGACTCTAGGCCAGGATGGAGCGGCTCACCCCCCTTGGCAGTCCTACCTACAAGCCATCCCAACCAAGGAGGATTTCAAGCAGCTCATAGCTGATGTGAAAGCCACTTGCCGAGCCAAAATCCAGGCCCTCCATGCTGGCCACAAACACCTAGCTGACAGGGTGGCGGAAGAGGAAATACAGGAGACCAAGTTAGCTGTACACCGTACCCAAATTCAGGGCTCAGATCATCGCCTCATGTTACGAGACATGCCACGCCATGTCAAGGACCTGGACAACAGCGGACGCAGGAATAACATCCGTGTGTGTGGCCTGCCCAAAATGGAAGAAGCTAAAGACCTGCAGTCCACACTACAGGCTCTGTTTAATGATCTATTGGGGGAAACTGCTGACAAGCATATTTTGATGGACAGAGCCCACCAAACCCTTAGACCTAAGGTCCCACTTCTAAGCCGCGGGATGTCATCTGCCGAGTGCATTCCTACCCGTTGAAAGAAGACATCATACACGAAAAAGCCCACTCCATCCGCAAACTGGTCTTTGGCAACAACCCGGTACAGATCTACCCAGACCTTTCATGGATCATGCTTCAAAAACGCAGACTACTGCATCTCCTCCTACACACCTTACAAAAAAAAAGGACATTATCTATAGATGGGGATATCCCTTCAGTCTGACTGCCAGACACCAGGGGAAATCTGCTGTTCTACGCTACCCAGAAGATTTGAATTCCCTCTGTGACATCCCAGGAATTCCCATCCCTCAACTACCTGAATGGGACCTGGCGGCCACCCCTCCTCCACCACCGGTGGTTTGGCAGAAGGCCCCTCCTACCAAACGCTCTAGAGGACCAGATTCCTCCCGCAAACTGACCAAACACAGGAACGGCTGACTCCACCGTGCGGTGCTCCTCCGGAGCTCAGTCAATCTTTTTGCCCCTACTTGTTTGCCCGGCTGGGCCACATCACGTCCTAACCCCCACTCCTGAGTAACTTTACGCTCCATCACGATAATATCCCCCGAATGCCTATGCTTCATCCTGGTTTCACATCACGTGCTGGTCTCGGCCAAGACACCAGACAGACCGACTTTCAGGTTACCCCCCCGTGGTTCACCATCCGACAGTTCTTTTGGACTTAGGAAAGTTCGGGTCAAGGAGACACGGGTAGACCAGATTCCCTGGTCAGGGGGTCAAATAGGAACTACATAGGCCCCGAGACCATTAGGTTTTATAGGGCCGAATTGATGATGCTTGTTGTTATAACCATCTATGGTTTTACCCTAACTTTCTTTTTCCTAGATTCCTCTCTTCCTCTTCTCCGCAGATTGGCTCCCTGCGAAGGCCCCATTGGCCGCCGGCTCTCCACTCGCTGATGCCATGCTCCCAGGCCCGGACATACCACCAACTGAATCAGCCAAGTATCTCTGTAGCTCAGCCCACCTTTGACAAAGGCCAAGATAATGTCATTAAATGTCCACAGCCTCAATTCCAACAAGAAAATACATTTGGTGCTCCCAGAGTTCAAACAGTCAGGGGCAGACATTATAATGGTTCGATCATGCCCCAGTCACATTAACTCTGAACGTAGGCAGTCCCCTCCATCGGCCCTACAACTGGAGGTTGAATAACTTCCTCCTACAACACGTTCCCTCTAGAACAGAACTAGAATCCACCCTGCAACATTACTTCACCGAAAATTACACCCTGGACATCTCCCTCTCCACACTGTGGGCTGCCCATAAGGCAGTCCTCAGAGGCCGCTGTCTTGCCCTCTCTTCAGCTATGAAGAGGGATGCAAAGGCTGCCAGGTTGCAAGCTGAAAAAAAGCTGAGGGACCTTGAAGCTCAGCTCCAAAAACGCACCATCCATGTCACTCCTTAAAACGAATCACTCGCGTACAAATGACACTTCGGGACCTCGCGATGGGCCAGGTAAAGAAAGCACTAATTTGACTGAAACAGCTATATTATGACAAAGGCAACAAGGCACAAATCACTCCTGGCCAGGAAACTGGCAGACCGAACCCACACTTCTACCAAATCAAGAACAGAATCGGTGACCTGCTGTCCCATCCTCAGGATATAGCAAAGACCTTTGCAGACTTCTACACAGACTTGTACAACAAAGCGGAGATACCACACAACCCCCCATTGCCTGACTTAGTCGATCGCATGACTCAGTATCTCGAGCAGGCCAGATTGCCCCGACTTCAAGCTTTTGACTTACAGGCGTTTAATGCCCCCATTTCCGTGGAAGAACTTGCGGTGACCATAAAAGCCCTACCAGCTCACAAATCCCCCGGCCCGGATGGGTTGCCATATGAGTACTACAAAGCCTTCCTTCCCCTCCTGAGTTCATGACCAAACTGTTCAATTCTTTTCTCCAGCAGACCCCCATCCCGAGTGAAATGCAAGGTTCCTTCTTATCCCCGATCCCAAAACCGGATAAAGATCCTGCCTCCTGTGCCAGCTATAGGCCCATAGCCCTACTAAACTCGGACCTAAAAAATATTCACAAAAATTCTCTCGATCCGATGAACGTGATTCTCCCCGCCTTGATACATAAGGATCAGGTGGGCTTTGTCCCCCTCCGTCAAGCAGGGGACAACACGAGAAAAGTCATAGACCTACTTGATGTGGCTAATAGAGACAACTCAGAATCTTTGATCCTGAGTTTAGACGCAGAAAAGGGCCTTTCGACCGCTTGAGTTGGCCTTTTTTATGATTGCTACATTGCGCCACATGGGATTGTGCGGGCGGTACAACACCTTTATACCTGTCCTACTTCACAAATTAAAACTCCCTTCGCCACATCGTCCACCTTCCCGATCACTATTGGTACCTGCCAGGGCTGCTCGCTCTCTCCCTTGCTATTTGCTCTATGTCTAGAGCCCCTGGCGGCGACTATTAGGGTTAATCCGGATATTCTGGGTATTTCAGTTAGGGGAAGGGAATTAAAAATCTCTATTTGCGGACGATATCATCCTCACTCTGACTCAACCTAGGGTCTCCCTACCCAACCTCCATGCCGAACTAGATAAATATGGGGCACTCTCTGGTTATAAAACAAATGCGTCAAAGTCTATGGCCCTCCCAATCAACGTCCCGGAGGAAGATGTCAGCTACCTGCAGTCAGGCTTTCCCTACAAATGGAAACGTGTCTCCATTAAATACCTTGGGGTCAACCTTAGCCCGTCCTTCGGCACCCTGTATCAAGCCAATTTCCCTCCTCTGTACCGGTCAATTAGGGAGCATATTCAAAAATGGAAGATACATCATATTTCGCTTTTGGGGTGGATCACATCCTTCAAGATGGTCATCCTCCCTAAACTCCTTTACCTCTTTCAGACGTTGCCCATCCCCAGCCCCTATGTCCATCTACGCAGACTACAGAGTGACATGCTATGATATGTCCGAACTATAAAAAGACACAGGATACCTTGCTTAGTTATGACGGCGTCATGCACGGATGGGGCCTAGCATTTCCCAACCTAAGTCAAGTACTATCAAGCTGCCTAACTACGTGCGATAGTCTCGTGGTTCCCCCAGCTGTCCTACAATTAGTTGACAGAGAAAATTTGGCAAGCATCCATACACCCAAACGGCCTTCTCTGGAATACGAATGTGGAGGTGGACCCGGAACGATTATTAGGGTCAATGTCTCAGCTTCGTCAGCTCTGACGCAAGCTGTCCCATGAATGCGAGCTTAAATCTGAATGTTCACTGATGAACTTTTTTCTCTGCAATCCTAAAGTGCCAGCAAGCCTAACCCACCAGATGTCTTGGCCCTGGGCCTCATTGAATTTATTTCATTTTGGCTACTTAGTGGATCCCAGATCCCGTAAACTGTTGCCATTCTCAGAGCGCCAAGCCAAACATGACTTGCCACGACAGGTGTTCTACAGTTATTTGCAGATCAGACATTTCGCCCAAACCATAGCCCCGCACCTGCAATTCTCCCCACCCTCTCCATTTGAATGCATTTGACTAGAGGGGCGCACACGTAGAGGACTGATCTCAGACATATACCAGATCCTAAAACGCTTACTCAATACCAGTACGAGGCAAACATGCATACATGCTACGCTGGGAGAGAGAGTTGGGAGAGGTACTCCCTGTGGAGGCCTGGCAGGCAGTTTGGAGGCAGGCTGCCAAGAGTTCCCTATGTACCCTCTATAAAGAAAACGCGTATAATATTCTCTTCTTTTGGTGCCAGACCCCAGCTGCACTCCATAAAATTTACCCCTCCACCTCTGATCAATGTTGGTGCTGCCAACGAGACAGAAGCTCTCTCTTCCACATTTAGTGGTCATGTCCTCTCATAGGCCTGTTCTGGAGATCGACCCAATAATTACTAACCCGCCTCTTTGAGGTGCCAATAACTCTGACACCTAATTTTTTCCTGTTCGGCCTCTCACCCAAAAATAGCCAAACCATGTAAGAAATTGCTCAGACACATTCTCATAGCAGCTAGGTGCCCAACTGCCCTTAATTGGAAGAAAAACTCACACCCATCCCAAGGATCCAGTATGTGGAACTTATGGAGAAAATGACGGCTAGAATACAGGACAGGCTGGATGACTACAACGGGGTCTGGGAGCGGTGGCATCTCCGGGAGGACTTGCCGTGAGCCGTACAAGGGCCAATGCGGTAACCTACTGCCCTCTTGTTTTATTTCCTCTACCCCCCCTCTTTATTTTCTTCTTTCCTTTCTTGTTACGCAGACTATCTCTGCAAAGTTACATATGATATCAGTCCTAAGATACTTGGAGTTGGATTATATATTGCACGGTTTACACAGACGGTTTACCCCTCCTCAACACTGTTGCGTATATACTGCGTATTGTCATGTTCCTGCATTTGCTTTTACTGACTTCCCTTGTATCGGTGTAATGCTAATCTTTTTGAGACAACCAATAAAAACTGTTATTTAATTTAAAAAAAACTTTAGAGTTGAGCATTCTGTCAAACATTTTACTGACTGAGCTGTCTGGTTGAATTATGAATCTGTAAAAATCTGAATAATTACCCGAGAAAAATCCACTTGCATCCATCATTCTTGAATATGGCATTGCACTTTAATCCTAATTTCTATTCAGCAATCATCATTCAAACACAATTCCAAACCTCTAACAATGCTGTGAACTTGCATAGTATCTAAAAGTGTTCTGTTGTTCAGCTGAGCTTTCTAAGCTACCTACATTTTTTTCTTGAAATACTTTCTTTCTAAACATAAGCAGCATTAGTAAAGACTGTCAGCATGTTTCTGAAAATACTACATCAACTCGTCTTACTCACGATAGGTAACATTTTTTTTGTTTGTTGAACAAAGATTTTGTGAACACTTTCAGCGTTTGTACAGTACAGCTACATTTATTCAGCCTAACTCCAGTTATAAAATGTCTTACTGAGAATATTGTTACAGAAAATATATTTTACAGAGTGGTCAAGCTGGCCAAGAGATTCTAAACCTTTACTTTATTGTAAATGTACAGGAATCTATTTTTATAGGAATAGTTTAGCTAGTTTAAACAGAAAATTTACTGCATCCATTACATTTCTTAAATACAATTTAAAGTAAAGCATATCTATATTTTTAAAAATACTTTTTTTTTTATATTTTCTTTGCACGTGATTGAGTATTCTTTGCAAAGTAAAATTGCACCACATTTACTAAACTATAGGGAAAATTCCCTTGCAAAGTGAACAATTTATTTGCCTTTGATAATAAATCACTATACCAGGGATTTATTTCTCATATGCTGCTAGAATACAAAATCGCATACTTTACTTAAAAAGATCTTACTTGATGTGAAGTTTTGTTCATTGGCTGGAGTTGTTTATGAAAACAGTAGAGACTATTCAACTTATAAAACGGTAATGTTCACTTAGTTTAGGGCTCACATTTGATATTCGACTACCTACGTATTGTACAGCTATTTTAAATTTACACCGTTTTGCAACCTAATATTGGTCTTGAGTAAAAACATGTGCCCCTCTGTGAACATGAGTTACTTGTAGCGAGCGCTATAGGGAAGGTAACTGGAGATAGGAAAAAGCAATCAATGCTGAATTTCAATACTGTTATAAGCTAACAAGAATGGCCACAAGATGTTTATTAAACCTGTGATTAAGAATACGTTTTGACACAGCTAAAAAGGTACTCAGTGTAAATAGACAGGTGCACAAAAAGAACAAACAAGCTGGTCCTATTAATATCACATGCTAATTTATTGCATATTTGTTCATTTCAAGTATAGGGTTGGGAACGAAAACTATACTCACCTTTGTGGATGCAGCATCAGTCTGATGTGTCACCTGTCTCCCGCCGTATCTGCACTAGGGATGAGCCAAATGTTCGATTCGAACATAAGTTTGGCTCAAACATCGGGTGTTTGCCCGTTTGGATACCGAACATTATGGGGCGCTCGCGGAAAATTCAAGCACCGCGGAACACCCCATAATGCACTGTGAGATTGCAGTGCATTGATTCCCGATTGGCCAAAGCATGCACCTGACCTGCATGCTTTGGCCAATCACAGCACGCTCTGCTGTGAGAGCCATGATTGGCCAAAGGCAGGGTTGCCTTTAGCCAATCATGGCTCAGGGGCTAAGTCCACGCCCCACACTATATAAGACTGCTTACACAGCAGCCGTATATAGTGTTATGAATGAGAGAAGTTAGCTAGAGGCAGATTAGTTAGTGGAGTGCAGGCAGTTTAATATATATATATATATATATATATATAAATATATTTTACACACACAGTATATACAGTGTTGACTATATATACACAGTGTGATTATATATATCCTGTGTAATATACACACACACACACACTCTGCATTCAGTGAAGACTATATATAGAGTGCAGGCAGTCCAGTGTGTGTATGTATATATACACACATACATACACATACATATATATATATACATACACACACACACACACACACACACACATATATATATACCTGTATATATATATATATATATATATATATATATATATATACATATACATATACACATACACATACATACATACACACATATACATATATATATATATATATATATATATATATATATATATACACATATACACACACACACACACACACATATATATATATATACATATACACACATACATACACAGTCATAGCCAAAATTGTTGGCACCCCAGAAAATCAAGTATTTCTCACAGAAAAGTATTGCAATAACACATGTTTTGCTATACACATGTTTATTCCCTTTGTGTGTATTGGAACAAAACAAAAAAAGGGAGGAAAAAAAGAAAATTGGACATAATGTCACACAACTCCAAAAATGGGCTGGTCAAAATTCTTGCCGCCCTTAACTTAATATTTGGTTGCACACCCTTTGGAAAAAATAACTGAAATCAGTCGCTTCCTATAACCATCAATAAGCTTCTTACACCTCTCACCCGGAATTTTGGACCATTCTTCCTTTTCAAACTGCTCCAGGTCTCTCTTATAGGAAGGGCGCCTTTTCCCAACAGCAATTTTAAGATCTCTCCACAGGTGTTCAATGGGATTTAGATCTGGACTGGATGCTGGCCACTTTAGAACTCTCCAGCGATTTGTTGCCATCCATTTCTGGGTGCTTTTTGACGTATGTTTGGGGTCATTGTCCTGCTGGAAGACCCAAGATCTCAGACGCAAACCCAGCTTTCTGACACTGGGCTCTACAGTGCGACCCAAAATCCTTTGGTAATCCTTTGGGTCTGGTATAGATTTTAAGGGGAACTCTACGGCATTTTTTTTTAATTGTCATGGACCCCCCAAAAATCCATGCCAGACCCTTATCTGAGCAAGTACCCCCCCCCCAAAGCACCCTCTCCCCATGATGGAGACAAGGGCCTAATCCCCACAACCCTTTCCTGGTGGTTGTGGGGGTCTGTGGACAAGGGGGGCTTATTAGAATCTGAAAGCCCCCTTTAATAAGGGGGCCCCCAGATCCCTGCCCCCCCATGTGAATGGGTAGGGGTACATTGTACCCATTCACCCAAAAAAGTAAAAAAAAACTAAAAAAAAAAAAAAACACAATACACAGTTTTTGAAAATTCCTTTATTAAAAAAGAGAAAAAAAAAGTGCCCCGCGATGTCCATCCATTTTTCAATTAAGCCGCCCAATAGAAAAAAAAACAGCTCCGCCTTGATGGGAGGCATCCCCCTGACTGCTGTCTCTTGGCTGTGACAGCCGTTATATAGGCAAGGGCGGGGTCATCTAGTTACATCAGCCGGTGGCCCCGTCCTTGCCTATTTAACAGCTGTTACAGCGAAGAGACAGCAGTCGGCGGCAGGCCTCCCATGGAGTTTTTTCTTCTATTTTTCGGATCCATGGGGTGGCGTGATTGACACCGACCCACATGGGGACAAGGTGCTTTAGGGGGGGGGGGGCGTTTTTGAGGCTCTTTTTAAAGTGCTCCAAAGATGCTGCTTGCTTGTTTTACCGCCCTGCCAGCACACCGCCCCGTGTGAAAGCAATCATTGATCTTAATGGAAATAGGTTTTCGTGAGCTTTTTGTGCTATAAAAAGCGCCTCAGTGTGAAAGGGGTATAATAAGCTTTGTTAGCAGTATTCTTTTTTTCTTACACCATTGGAAAGGATAGTTTTTTTAAATATGTTGACTGTGCACAGATATAAATATCTAATAATGTCAAGAACGAGGAACAAGAGTCCTAAAACAGTGTCAGTGCAAGAGTGACATGGCAAAACCATTACATTTAATTACTGTATCTTGCCAGCATTTCATGTTTTCTGAAGACTAAGCCTTAATGTTTGAATTATAAAGCCAATCTAAGATTTAGCAGCTGTGTAAACTACTGTAAATATTGTCATCCACAATAAAGATGTGTAGAGGTACAGATGAGTCAAATATACCATGGAGATTGATTTGTAGTACCAGTATCATAAAACCACTGCTTAAAGTGGTTGCAAACCCACTTACACAACATGCACCTACAGGTAAGCCTAGATTAAGGCTTACCTGTAGGTGCATGAAATATCTCCTTAACCTACACGGTTAAGGAGATATTTGCTTTTAAAACTGGCGCCGCTAACTACACACGCATGCGCACTAGCGGGCCGGTTTAGTAGCCGGATTTCTGAATGGAGTTAGCCGGACCGAGCTTGCATGCGTGTGACGTCATCGCCGCTCCGGGGCCAATCACAGCGCCAGAGCGGCGGTACACAGAAGGGACATCTAGGCAAGATGGCTGTGGAGGTGTCCGAGCACCGCTGCGGGGGCTTCGATCTAAGGCAAGTAATTCATAATGAGCTAGTATGCTAGTCATACTAGCTCATTATGCCTTGGTTTTGCAGGTTATTATTTTTTTGGGGGTTTACAACCACTTTAATGTAATCTATTTTGGATATTTTATTATGACTAGGGATGAGCCAGACTGACCTGGGTTTGGTTCAAGCATTGTTCTGTTAACTGCAAAGAAGTTGGATGCTGGATCTGAACATAAAAGGACATTCAATAGAAGCCAAATCTGCCCAATTAACCACTTCCATACTGGGCACTTATACACCTTCCTGCCCAGACCAATTTTCAGCTTTCTGCGCTGTTGTACTTTGAATGACAATTGCGCGGTCATGCTACACTATACCCAAACTAAATTTTTATCATTTTGTTCCCACAAACAGAGCTTTTTGGTGGTATTTGATCACCTCTGCGATTATTATTTTCTGCCCAAAAAAATAAAAAAAAAGACAGAAAATTTTGAATTTTTTTTTTGTTTCAGTTACAAAACTTTGTAAATAAGTAAGTTTTCTCCTTCACTGATGGGCACTGATGGGGCTGCACTGATGGGCACGGATAGGTGGCACGGATGGGCACCGATGAGGCGGCACTGATAGGCACCGATGAGGCGGCATGGATAGGCACCGATGAGGCGGCACGGATAGGCACCGATGAGGCGGCACGGATAGGCACCGATGAGGCGGCATGGATGGGCACCGATGAGGCGGCATGGATGGGCACCGATGAGGCAGCACGGATGGGCACAGATAGGCGGCACGGATAGGCGGCATGGATGGGCACTGATAGGTGGCATGGATGGGCACCGATAGGTGGCACTGTACTGTAATGTTTTGTACTAATGGATGCCAATCAGTGGCAAACAATAATGCCTGCCAATCAGTGGTGCCCATTGTGGGCACTGATTGGCATCCATTAGGCATATCTAATTGGCATCCCTGGTGGTCTAGGGTGGCATATTTTAAGGTGGAAATCCCTGGTGGTCTGGTGGCATCCCTGGTGGTCCAGTGTGGGCATCCTCGGGGGGGGGGCTGCGCTGATAATGGATCAGCACAAACCCCCCCTGTCAGAGGAGCAGACACGAGTGAGGAAAAGCCGATGACCGGCTTTTCCTGTTTACCTCGTGATCAGCCGTGATTGGACACGGCTGATCACGTGGTAAAGAGTCTCCGTCAGAGACTCTTTAGCTAGATCGGCGTTGCGGGGTGTCAGACTGACATCCCGCAACAACGATCGCCGCGATATGACGTCCAGTCAGGATATTAAAACCACTTTGCCGCCGTCAATTTGCTATAGGGTGGGCGGCAAGTGGTTAAAAATGCTAATTTTTGAGCTAATAGGCAAGTGGGTGTCAAAAATAACATGGGGGGGGGCAGATGGTCATTGCCCTGGGGAACATGTAAAAATTATAAAAAAATAAATAAAATTCCATTCAGCTAGGTGTGATGATTTACATGAAACATTACCAGTGAAACAAACATTAAAAATGCTAATTTCCTTTAAATAAAATGCCTGGGGGTCTAATCCTGCTTTGAAGGGGTGCATCTCTTGATGTACAGAAACTACTGTGGTAATGACATTTACAAAAGAAAAAAAAGGTGTTTTAAATAGCTGGCAAATCACATTTCATTGGCAGGTCCTTAAAAATAAAAAAAGGACGTTGCTATGTTTTTTTCGGGGATCTTTGGAGGGGTCTGTTTTTTTTGTTTTTGTAAGAAGTTGACATTAAAAATTTTCCACCAATGTATCATTTATCATTTTTTTATGTCACTTTTGCTGTAGCACATCCTAGATTAAGAACGAAAAACAAAAATTGCATAAAGGCCCCCCAAACTACACATCAGACCCTTTGAGTCTGATAGGGGATTTAAAGCAGCACTCCACAATTTTTTTTTTAAATAAACACTACTCCGTCCCCCAGGAACTCCATGCCAGACCCTTTTAGGTCTGGTATAGATTCTAAGGGGAATCTCGGTGGAAAAAAAAAACAACATGTGAGGTCTAACTATAGAGACATACTAGACCCTGAACCTAAGCATGCAGCCTGGTTTGGCAGGAAAGGGGGGGGGCAAGTAAACGAGCATGTGCCTCCTTCTCCATTCCAGGCCAAATGTCCTCAACATAGGGGGTGTTCATGAGAGCAAGGACCTCTTCCCCACAACCTTTACACTGTGGTAGTGGGGTCTGTGAGTGGGGGGGACGGACAGAATCTGACTGTTCCCTTTAAAATAAAGGGAACCACAAGATACTTTGCCGCATGAATGATTATGGGGATACTAAGCCACAAAAAGTCACCTAAAAATAAAGAAAGCTACCCAAACATTTTACTTTATTGCTTTCTTAAATAAATTAACCCCCCCCTGCAAAAAAAAAAAGTATCCCTCATTGTAATTCCAGTGGCCATTTTTGAACATTGATGTCACTGCTTTTCCAGCTCCTTTGCTTAAGTGGTGAGTGATGTTAGCAGTTCCAAGCGCCCACTGCTTCCTTAGGAACCATTGACAGTTGGGGGCTCCAACACTCCCCCCCCCCAAAGACAGTTGGAAGCGGTCATATATACTGTAGAAACAGTAGAAATATCACTTCTATACATGATGCTTTGCTCCTGGCGAACAGGGGCCTGGATGGGCCAAAGTTTAGGCATTCATCCAATGCCCGTACAGACAAAGTTCAGTTCTGAACCTGGGTTCAGACCAAACCATTGGCTCATCCCTAGTCATGACTGACTTTTCATATGCAGTGTATTGATGCATTGAGTACTTCCATAATACTTGAAGGGGACCATGATAATATGCATTTAACACAGCTAAAAAATGTGTGTGTGTGTGTTAGAAGAGGAGGATAAGAACAACAAGTATAGCCCACAGGAGTGCATGATCTTAATTGGTATTGATCTTTTTTATACATACACACTATATATATATATATATATATATATATATATATATATATTATATATATATATATATATATATACACACACATATACACATATACATATACACACACATACACACACACACACATTCAACTAAGTTGATAAAAATATATATATACCGTTTTATATGAATAATAATGGTATAAAACATAAAAACAATAATAATGTTTCAAAATAATACCAAAACAGTGCTAAATGTTGATATGAAATAGGTGGCCAACATCACCTTAAAAGGTAACAAACAGTTTTTAGACAGATAAACAGTGCAGAAGTGTCAGAAAGTGTCCATAAATGATTGTGGATAATAGCAGCGTGCACCTTCACCGTAACATCCAGGTCCACCCAGTGGGAACACACTCCCCCTCAGGGGTTTAAACTCACCGAAGCCCTCTGTTGAAGTCAGGATATGACGAAACGCGTCAGGCGTGATCTACACGACGCAAACGGAAGTGATGTATGCGCTTCACTGAGCCGTACCCGGAAGTAAGTCACTTCCTCTTACACGTTGATGGGACGGATCGACACTCAGTAGAGACGGTGAAGTGCATCTCTATGCTCATTATTGTTTTACTTGATGTACGTTTAATATATGAAGGGTGTTGTGATGTGGGTTTTTTTTTTATTAATAAATAGAATTACGCTATGGGCTTTTTTCTATTCATTTATTGCTACGTCTGAGCCTCCATTGATCTGATGTTTCCCTGACTGATGCTGAGTGCAGTTCGTGTTTGGTGTTGATTATCCTCCTGTTGTCAAGGCTTGATATAGATCTTGCTTCGGTGAGTTTAAACCCCTGAGGGGGAGTGTGTTCCCACTGGGTGGACCTGGATGTTACGGTGAAGGTGCACGCTGCTATTATCCACGATCATTTATGGACACTTTCTGACACTTCTGCACTGTTTATCTGTCTAAAAACTGTTTGTTACCTTTTAAGGTGATGTTGGCCACCTATTTCATACCAACATTTAGCGCCGTTTTGGTATTATTTTGAAACATTATTATTGTTTTTATGTTTTATACCATTATTATTCATTTTCTATATTTAAAACGGCTGCTTAGGGAAGAGTTGCTCTAGTTTATTACTAGGGAATTCAGTTTGCTGCTTAGTCCTTTATACCTTATTTGGTTTTTAGATATTTACCTACTGCTTAGCTTAGCAAAGCTGTGTTTGTGGCGCTGAGTGGTGTACTGTAGGCCTTTTTACACCCTTTATACTCTTTTATATATTTAAAAAAAACGTATTCTCTCTATTTAAAACACTGGAAATTATGATCTTGATAATGCAATTTTTAAAATAAAAGAGCAACACATGTTGCAACATATGGCTTTGCATACTTGTCTTGCTTATTTGCAGAATATTTTTTTTCATGAAGTCATCTTAAATTTCTATATTCATGTATCAAATTATGTCAGACTATACTATATGTATACAGTATGTAGTCTCCTAAAGCTTTATTATGAGAACCAAAAACGAATAGTGTACAGTAGGTTTCTGCTTTCATTTTTAATTTTATTTTTTTAATCATACACTAACCGAAAAAAAATGATTGTACCAATTGTACTAATCTTGTACTTGAGGGTCTTTCCCTTCCAGAAGATTATTATTATGGGGGTAAAACAAAAGCCTTCTAAAACATAACTCTGGCATCTGTATGAGAAAGTGACACTGTGACCTTCTTACTATTAAAATAGGGAGCTCAAAAATTAATCCAATAAATATAATCCAGTTCAGTAACCATCAAATAAAGAAGCAGCTAACAGTCCATTTAAATTTGATTATTGAAAAGTCGACATGCATGACAATGCTGTTTGCAATAAAGTATTTTACATTTCAATATATCTTTATTAGAAAAGACATTTAACAATACGGAATAATATAGAGGTTCACACAGAAGTACTAACATCACAAAGACCTGCACAGTATAAACACAAGCACTGACTTTAAATAAAAAAAAGGAGGGATAATACCACTTATATTATTCAGAGATTAGAGTATAAAATTGAAATATTGTATGCTTACTAGCAGTGTCGGCCCGTCCATAAGGGGTGCACGGGCGCTGCCCCCCCTTATCCATGCGTCCAGCCACCTTATCTACACGCAGGGTGCCAGACTCATGGATTCCACTGGCGGGGGCCTTTTAATTTTGAAGCACATGATTAGAGCCAGATGCTTTAATAGGCTTCAAAAAGGGTGGGCTCGGGATGCAGTGCAGTTGTGTGACAATAGTGAACAAATATTTACTATTGCCACACTGATCCTCCTCCCGGCCAATAAGGAAGCAGCTCTTGAGACCCATCACCCGATTGGCTAAAAGAACAGACGATCCTTTTGGATGCCTAGGAGGAGGAGGGAGGAGACTTATGATGGAAGCCGAGGACACAGGAGCCACTGTCTACAACCCGCCCACTGCTTGCCACAGAGGACGAGAGGAAACAGGAGCCGCTGCCTGCAACCCGCCAACCATCAAAGAGGAGAGGACACAGGAGCTGCGCTGCCTGCCGCAAAAGCTAACTATAATATTCAGGTTGTCTGCCCTTTCAAAATATGCCGCTTTGTATCATATGGTCTTGTTTTGCATCAATAAAATGAGAAAGATTTTTTTTTATATTTTGTCACATTTGGTGCCTAAAAAATCCCATTCAAAAAACTTTACCAACATTATATATTATTAGGGATGTGGTGCCATTTTCTGCTTTTCTAGCATGAGCTTTTTGTTTTTGGACTCAAGTTTTTGCAAGGTGTCTTGTTTCAAGATTAGAATGACGTATTTATTTCAATGGGCTGCACTACACCTGAAAAACAAGCCAATGTACCGCTCTGAGGTTTGCCCATGGGATCACAGGCATCATGCAAACCACACCACATGCATAGAGAAATTACCACACCACTATTGAAATTTACAATGAACATTTTATTTAACTTTCACATGTTTCCATTAGACAAACTATTTACTTTAATTGTTTTTTGGAATAGTATTGGCCACGGCCTAATTTATTGGTTTTTAATCAATAACTGTCACTTCAAAATTCTGCATATAAAATTACCAACTCTAACCAAATATTCTCAAACACCATATTCAGCCCAGCCACTGAGACTCGAGCTGCTTCAATATTCTAATTAACCTTTACTTACTCATCCCATACGACAGGAGGGCCAACAGTCCCCCTCCTGTCTCCACACCCCCAGACCGCGGCAGTCTCTATGCATGTTTGCATATCTAGATTAAAAATATCCAACCCTACATCTGATAAATGAATCCCGTTATTCCAGTATAATCCTTGTATCCCACCTTCTAACTCGACATGCCGAAAGGATATGCCCAAATCAGGAGTAAGAAACTTCTCCAATGCTCTGTTTATGCGTTTACGTACTGTGTCAAGTGGCTTGAATACCAGGGATTCTAACCAGCGTAAACGTGGTATAATTTCTGAAACTACTAGTACCGTGTTGAGCGATACCGACTTCAAAAATGTCAGTGTATCCTTCATATCAGATATCACATCAAAAGTCTTTTTAACAAGTGTCGTTACCCCCCAATGTGTAATATCAGAATATCTGGCACCTCACACTCTGCAAATAATCTACCTAGTTCAAAAGCCAGATTTTCCCACTACGTTCAAACCACCGGATTCGAAATGCTGAAGGATCCAGGCCCAAATTTTCTGAATAAACTCTATTTGCTGCTCGCTTCTGTGCCCAAAACACAAAAGAATGCCCTACAATCCAAACTGTACGGCATGGACCTGAAACAAGACAATCAGTTAATAAGGACGAATGTACAATTTATAAGCATCTGACCTCCACGACCTATTCTCTTAATTGTGCTATCCTTCAGCCCAATTCTAGCGGCTTTGGAAGCCGCCCCAATTCTAAAGGAGTGAGTAGTTAACTTTCAAATGATCCAACTTCAGATGAGCTAGGCATCTTCTAAGCACCGCTGAAAATTGGTATACAGTTAAAGGGGCACCGTTGACATGAACAAACAGGCGGTCAGCAACCACTGTGCGAACCTCCATATATGCATGAAAGGCCGCTACCGGACAAATGCTTTCCGTAGGACACTTCCGTAATTGAACCCCACTCCCCCACACCGAAACAATCTGTTTTACTAGAACCCAGGAACATTTTTAACCCCTCCTCCAGTACCACTATATTTGATAATAAAAGACCACAAATTCTAAATGCTCTAAAAAATGCAATTGAAAAAACAGCATTAAATAGGAGAGATTCAAAACTGGACGAGCAAACTAGTGGAGTAACTGCACCCAGTTTGCTCAAAATGGCAGGGGTAATATGTGCCCGGATATCCTTTCTGAAGTTACCTCTTCTATAACCCTTTAAAACCTGCCTCAGAGAAAAAACTGTGACAAGGAGGCAAACTGTAAATGCGCAAGAACAACTAAATCCCCGACAGTCTTACTTATGTGAGACCAAGAACATTCCTTCTGGATTAAATTCTTTAGAAATAATAACACCAACGGTTCGGAATGATCCGCTACAGACAGGTGCATTGACACTAAAAACTTTGACCATACCAGCCACGAAGCAGCATAATTTTCCATGTAGAAGCGGCCACTGAGTTCTTGATGTATTGTAAAATTAAATAAGCTCTTACAAATGGGAAGGGCAAGGTGATCCTATCCTCTCTGCCTGAGGTAGCAACTCGAAAAACTTCTCCATCTGCAGGTGAGAGAGAGCGTCCGCAATCACATTACTCTTACCAGGAATATATATCGCTTTCTTTTCAATTATTTTTATTGAGTTTTGTCATAAAAAGAAACACATACATTGACAGCAAAACAGAAGATACACTGAATTGTCACTAAGAATGCAAAGTTGTATATAGGTAATTTTACATACAAAACTATTACGAGTCCATAGATGGATGGAGTCTTAAACTAGTTATCTACTGTACCGCCTGCGCACTCCAGACACCCCGAATGGGGACTAACTGTGCCCAGAGTGCAGAGCCACACCCTATATTAGTTTACCATCTAAATTGTAAAGCACAATTGTATTTCATTAATTATGTTGGACAACTCATGACCACATATCAAAAAAGTAAAATGACATAAAAGAAAGCAAAACATTAACCAAAAACAACATGTACCAGACAGGACTGCAAATGGTCACTTATCCACTAGGATAGGACGCTGTCCAGGCCTCCCAACAAGGTTTAAATTTAGTTAGAGTATGATTCCTGACAGCCAAATATCTTTCATAAACAAACATACTGTTGTTTAACTCTAGATATGACTTCAGATACATTAGGGGCATTCAAGGATTTCCATTTGGCAGTAATCATTAATTTTGCTGCTATCAGAATGTGCGTAATCACTGGTCTGAAGATTTTAGGCACCAGGTGAATACCTATGCTCAATATAGCCAACTGTGGAGACGGTAAAATAATCAGACCCGTAACTTTGGGGATTAATGAGAACACTGACTTCCAAAAGCTCCTTACAGCCTTACATGACCACAATATGTGCATTATACCTCCTATTTCTCTGCACTCTCTCCAGCAACTAGGAGAGGAGTTGGGATATATTTGTGCTAGCCTCACAGGTGTCAAATAGGATCTATATATGACCTTCAGTATCAGTTCCCAGTGGTTCGCACAGTGGGAGTAACGATAGTACGATTGTATAGCACTCTGCCACTACCCCTGTGAGAAGTGAGTCCCCAGGTCTTTCTCCCAATTTATCATGTTAGTGGTCTTCTTAAAAGCTCCCCCATATTGCAATGTGGAGTAAAACTTCGAGAGGCCTTTAGCCCCGTCGCCGAAAGACTCCAAATATGTCCACGTCTCTCTATGTAGGCTATAGGAAATGTCCGGGTTTTCATCATGGAAGTGGGCAAGTCTGCATAAAGAAAATGAAGCCAGCTCCTGTTGTCTAGCTAATACCTCCTTATAGGTTATAATACCTTTACCCACCCATGGTTTAATATCTAAGTCAGGGATAAAATAGTCATAGAGTTGCAGAGGGAAGTCTCTGCAACATTCCAGTATCTCTGGGGGTATTGTAGTGTGTAATTTTCTCCATGCTAACAGAGTTGCCTCTATAGATGGACAAGTTCTGTAGTGAAGAGTCACATGGGTCAAGCTCGACAACAGCAAAGCAGGCAACGATTTGTTGCCCACCACACTCCTCTCAATCTGAACCCACAATTTATCGGTGGTCAGGTCAAACCATGTTTTAGTCTGGTCAAGGTGTGCTGCGTAACAGTAGTGTCTAAGGTTGGGAAAGTTTATACCACCATTTTTTTTGTGCCTCCCCAATACGGGATATGAGATCCTTGCCATCTTCCCCTCCCCCCACACAAATTGCCTAAATAGCTTATCTACATCAGTGAAAAATCTCTCAGGTACTGCTATTGGGATTGTTCTAAAATAATAGATTATCTTTGGTAACACAATCAATCATTTTCAGCGCTGCAACCCTCCCCACCCACGACAGTTCAAACGTAGAGATATTATGAATATCTTGTTTAATTGTACCAATCAGCTTAGGATAATTGGCTTCATAAGTAGATGACGTTAGGGATGCCAAAGTGACGCCCAGGTATGCTAAATTATTTGTGACCCATTGAAAAGGGAATTTTTCTTTAAGTTGGTCTTTCAATTTCCTCGATATGCCTATGGGTAGGATAGAGGATTTAGTAGAGTTTAATTTGTAATAGGATACTGACCCAAAGGTGTGCAGAATATCTTGTAACCTTTCCAGGGAAGTAGCCGGGTCTGTCAAAGTTAGTACTACGTCAACTGCAAACAATCCAATTTTGTGGGAGTAACCTCCCACATCAATGCCAGACACAGAGTCGCAGGATCTAATGGCCTCCGCCAGAGGCTCCATCATTAATGTAAAGATCAACGGAGATAGGGGACACCCCTGGCGGGTACCATGAGTGATGTTGAACGTGTCAGACAACACATTTGAAGTGAATACTCTAGCCGACGGTTTAGTGTAAAGCACCATGATTGCTGAATAGATAAAGCCAGTTATCCCGAACCTTTGCAAGGTCGCCCCCAGGAACCCCCAATGCACCCTGTCAAACGCCTTTTTGGCATCTAAAGTCAGGATTACAGTGGGGGCCCCGCAAGCTTCTGCAACATGTAACAAATTATACAGTCTCCGGGTGCCATCAGGGGCTTGACGCCCTTTCACAAATCCCACCTGGTCTGATTTAACCAGCTGGGGAGTCACAGTAGACAGCCTGTTAGCTATAATCTTTGCATATATTTTCAAGTCCGTATTGAGCAACGAGATAGGCCTAAAGTTTTGAGGACAATCCGGCCTCTTCCCCGGTTTAGGCAGAGCTACTATCGTGGCCTGCAGCATTTCCTCGGGAAAAGAGACCGTAGAGGCAGCAAAAAGTAAACATCTTTTGTAAATGTGGGGATAGAATATGTGAAAATGTCTGGTAATATTCAACAGAGAACCCATCGCTACTGGGGGACTTATGTTTTGGGAGTGCTTTTATGGTTGCCATGATCTCTTTTTCTGTGACTGGTGCATTAAGGGAATCCAGGGCTTCTGCACTTAATTTGGGTACGTTAACTGAGGTCAGGAACTGATTTATTTGTTCATCACTAGGTTGTAGGGTAGTGGGATCTTTATTTAGATTATATAAATCTCCATAGTATTTCTGGAATGCGTTAGCAATTTTATGGGGGTGGTAAACTGCTTGCCCTGTATGGGGATCAGTAATAGAATTCAATTTAGAGTTTTGTTGCCTCTTCCTAATGTAATTGGCCAAGAGTTTGCCCGCTTTGTTCCCATGGGAATAGTATGTTGCTTTAAAGCGATTTAGGGAAGCAGTATGGTCTTCCAGCAGAGCAATTCTAAGCCTATTCCTGCACTCAAATAAAGCTGCTTGGGTGGCATGGGAGGGGTTTCATTTGTTGTTGGACTCTACTTTGTTTTGATTGTGGAGGATATCAGTAAGATGTTTAGCTTTCCGCCTCTTTTCCCGAGCCGCCGCTTGAATCAATAGCCCTCTGCTATACGCCTTATGTGCGCACCATACAGACATGGCATTCACCTCAGTAGTATAGTTAAACTTAAAATATTCCTTTAACAATTTAGATATTTGAGCCACATGAGTCTGGTTAGAAAGCAGTGCAAGATTGTTCCTCCATAGGTAGGAGGGGTTACAAGTAAACTGTTCATTCAAGATAATAGACACTGAGGCATGATCAGACCATGTAATTGCATGCATCTTCACTTCCACCGTCCGTTGTAGAAGGGTAAGGTCAGAAAGAATACAGTCAGTCAATCCTTAAATAAGAGTTATGAGGGGCCGAATAGTATGTATAGTCCCGTTCAGAGGAGTTAGCACATCTCCAAGTATCAAACAGTTCAGCTGCAGTGAGGAACGGTTTCATTTTGTATCTATGTGCAGTGTAGGGAGAAGAACAGTCTATAGCCTTATCCACTACGCAGTTAAAGTCCCCGCATAGAAGGAGTGCTCCTTTTTTGTGTTTACTTATTTTGCTGTGGAGGGCCTTTAAAAAAGATGCTTGACCCATATTAGGTGCATAGAGGTTGACTAGAGTGTAAACCAGATTGTTCAATTCACATACCAGTATAAGAAATCTACCTTTGGTGTCAGTGACAGCTTCAATGAGATTGAACCCCACAGATTTGTTTATGGCAATCATCACGCCTCTTTTCTTCTTTGGGGCACAAGCATGAAAAACATGTGGAAATAGGGCATCTGGGCATTTAGGTTGTTTGTCTCGGGCAAAATGGGTCTCTTGAATACAGAGAATGTCTCCCTTGAGCGTTTTCGCTTCTTTCCACATGAGCCTCCTTTTATATGGGCTGTTTAGTCCATGTGCATTAAGTGATATCACCTTAATAGTCATAGTCAATATCCTGGGGTAATGCTAAACAATTCAAGCAGAAACTGATATTATTGTGTAATGATTCACCGTGGCCTGTAGGAGGTAGTATAGGATAAAGAATGAGAGAATGGGCACAGAAATACTTATGCAAGATGAGGAGATTAGAAGTCATACTTGGAACACAGAAGAGAGGTTCATCACAGTTTGCTGGTACTTGGAAAAAAAGAACCAGTAAAAACAAACAAGAACAAAAAAGTAAAAAAAGTGAAACATGTCACTAAATGCAAAATCTTTTGCTTCAATACAGTGATGGGTAAATGCTCCCCAGCAACCAGACCCAAATCTAATTCAGGTAAAATGAATGTGAGGTAGTGCTCAATCCTATTACTTATAAACATATTCATTTCGCAGTTAGACTTTCTGTCACTCAGAGGAGATCTTTTGGTGATTGGAAATGCAAGGAGAATCTCCCTCCTCTGTTGGGAGAAGCTGCCATTATCTGGCTAACTTTAATCCATACTCCAGGTTAGAAATAACGTAAGTTTTTTTCTCTCTGGTTATAATTATTTTCGTTGGGAACCCCCATGTATAGGGTAACTTATTTTTTAGGAACAACTTGGTCAGTGTGGCAAGGTTCCTGCGAGCCTGCATAGTATGCTGCGATATGTCTGAGAACACAGAAACGGGTCAGGCAGAGGGGAATTCTTCCTGCTGAACCTCATAATGTCCTCTTTCACATGTCAGAAGTGGATGCGTGCTATTACATCTCTCGGCACTTTGTCTGGTAGATGTTTAGGTTTAGGTAAACGGTGTGCCCGATCTACCACCACCTCCCTCTCAGGCGTATCCGGCAGCAGTGCAGAGATAAACTCCTGTACATAGATCCTGAGGTCTGCTGGCTGAAGGGATTCTGACACACCCCTCAACTTCACATTGTTCCTCCTTGCGCGGTCCTCCAAGTCTGCCAGATTGCTTTTCATTGCCAAGATTTCTTCCTCTGCTCCATTGTGTCATCCACCAGCTCATTATGGGTGGTAGCAAATTCCCCCATTTTATCCTCCGCATGAGACACCCTCTCCCCAATGGCTGTTACTTCGGCTTTCAGCTGGGTTGTACATTCCAGCATGTCTCTATGGAGTGAGTCCCTTAATGTGACCAGCATGTCCTTTATCATAGTATCAGTCAGGGGCTGGCCCAGGGTGGGGAAATCATGGTGCTGTTCTATGAACTCTTTAGTACTATCTTGTGAAGTGGCATGGCCCCCAAGCTCACCTGGATATCTGTGTTCCGCCAATCGTTTCTGCGTAGCTTTCTGCGGGCTATGAAATGGAGATGCTGCGGGAGAGGATCTGCTGCTGTTACCGGGAGATGAAGCCTGGAACTTAAGATCCTTTTTAGGGGCTCCACCGCCGCCTTGGCCGCGCCACGTGTCATGGGCTGCACCGCCATATTGAGGGCTTTGCTCATCCGCTAGGCCGAAGAAGTCCGTGAGCTTCCTCGGGCCTCTCTCGGGTTTCCTTTTATGCATAGTGGTATCAGGAGGTAGCTGGAGATATAGGCTATCGATATTTCCTCATGATGCCTTTCTATGTCGCTGTAGGTCGCTGGATGGGTCTGGATACTCCAGGAGCTCTCTCCTCACGCTGCCATCTCCTCGGCTGCTGGCCACGCCCCCCATATATATCTCGCTTTCAACCAAATGTTCCATCTTAAACATAGAAACACCAGGTGGCGTAAATATGACACCACCAGAGGTGATTTAGAGGATAATGTATTGATTGCAAAAGCAATGCCCTTGTTATCAGTACTGACTACTATCTGCTTATTAGAAAAGCAAGGGCCCCAGATCTCCAATGACACCACTATTGGAAATAATTCCAATAGTACAATATTTTTGCAATAATCCATGGTGATCTACCTTTCCGGCCAAAAGGCAGAACACCAATGGTTGTTCCAAATAGTGCCAAACCCTACAGAGCCATCCGCATCCGTAGCCAGCTGGAAATGACGGCCCAACACGAAATCCTGCTGCCACATAGCTTTCCCATTGAAATTCTCCAGAAACTGAGACCAAACCATTAAGTCCTGTTTTATTTCTACCGTTAGCTTAATGTGCATTGACTGATTCTTTTTACCTGAAATTGCAGTGTAAAGTCTCCGAGACTGACACTGAATCGGTGTCAATTTGGTTATTCAGGGAACTGCCAAAAAGGAAATAAGTGATGTATGAGCCCAAATTCATTCAGTTATTTTTTTGGAATTAAGCCCAGTGGAGAGATACGAAAACGTTTAAAACGGAGGGTGGTCAAATGGGCCTTCCATTCTCCCAGCCTCCACCTCCTTCAATACTTTTGACTTCACCAACCCAGGGGCTTCCACCACCGATTTTAATTTTTTTACTATGGAACACCCCTCACCTTCAAAACTTGGTAACTGTAAACCTACTGTAAAACCGTTAATTAGTAGTGATGCCATCTGCTGATTTGGGTACTCCTGCAACCACGGAAGCATTCTTGAAAGAATCACTGGCGTAGCTGCCTTTTGAAAAATTTTCTTTGGGCTGTGCTTGAAGCTTACGAAAACACTTGACAATTGGGTGGTTCCCTGAGCAAAAAAAGGGATTTTTATAACAGCTTACCTGTAAAGTCCTTTTCTTGGAGTACATCACGGGACACAGAGCGACTTAGTCATTACTAATGGGTTATATAGATTACCTTCAGGTGTTGGCACTGGCCAATTCCAAACCGGAAGTACCCTCCCCTATATAAGCCCCTCCCACCCGGGAGCACCTCAGTTTTGTAGCCAAGCAATAAGTGTCCCAAAAAGAGGGGTGGGAGCTCTGTGTCCCGTGATGTACTCCAAGAAAATGATTTTACAGGTAAGCTGTTATAAAAATCCCTTTTTCTTTTTCGTACATCACGGGACACAGAGCGACTTAGTCATTACTAATGGGACGTCCCAAAGCAATGCCAAATGAGGGGAGGGATACATAAGCTGGGCGCCATCAGGCATGAGGATCTTTTGCGGCCTGCAACCCACTGCGCCCAAAGGCGACATCCTCCTGACTTCTAACGTCTACCTGGTAGAATCTAGTAAACGTGTGTACCGAAGACCATGTTGCGGCCTTACATACTTGAGCCAGGGAGGCCTGGTGATGCACTGCCCATGAAGTTCCAACTGCTCTTGTGGAGTGCGCCCTAACTTTGAACGGAGGCGGTCTCTTTCTCAAGCCATAGGCTTGTATTATGACCTGTCGAATCCACTTGGCTAAAGTAGATTTTGATGCTGCCTGACCCTTTCTGGGGCCTTCCGGCAGAACAAACAAAGAATCCGTTCTGCGAATCTGAGCAGTGGCTTTCAGATAAGCTTTAACTGCTCTTACTACATCCAAAGAATGTAATAACTTTTCCTCTACCGAGCTAGGTTTGGGGAAAAAAGAAGGAAGAACCACATCTTGGTTCAAATGAAACCTCGATACCACCTTAGGAAGAAAGGCTGGATGAGGACGTAATACTACTCTGTCCTTATGGACAACCAGATATGGCTCCTTACAGGACAAGGCAGCTAGTTCCGATACTCTTTTAGCCAAACAAACGGCTACTAAGAAAATCAATTTCCTGGTGAGAAGAACCAAGGAAATGTGTTGCAATGGTTCAAACGGTTGTTTCTGTAGAACCGACAGAACCAGGTTTAAGTCCCAAGGACATATGGGAATACTAACCGGAGGGCTAATACGCATCACTCCTTGTTTAAAGGCTTTGACTAGTGAATGCGAAGCCAAGGGCCTTTGAAAAAATATTGACAAGGCCGAAATCTGACCCTTGATAGTACTCAAGGCCAGCTTCCTATCTACAGCCCACTGTAGGAAGTCCAAAATCCTCCCTATCACGTACTTACGTGGATGCCATTTCTTGGCCTCACACCACGTAATGTACGCTTTCCAGATCCTATAATAGATCTGCCTGGATACCGGCTTCCTGGCATTGATCATGGTAGATACCACAGAATTAGAGAGCCCTCTCTTTTTCAGAATGTGGGCTTCAATAGCCAGGCCGTCAAACCTAGGGCTGGTAAGGAAGGGTGGTATATCAGTCCCTGCGACAGCAGGTCCGGACGATGTGGGAGGGTCCAAGGACTCCTCACTGACATTTTTACAATCTCCGCGTACCATGCCCTTCGGGGCCACGCTGGAGCCACCAGAATCACTGGTTTCTTTTCTACCCTGATTCTGCGGAGTAATCGCGGTAACAATTGTGGCGGTGGGAATGCATATATCAGCTTGAACTGATCCCAAGGGAACACTAGGGCATCCGAGCCGCAAGCTAGGGGATCCCTTGTGCGAGACACAAATCTGTCCACCTTTGCGTTGAATCTGGATGCTAGCAGATCTACATCCGGTGTTCCCCACCGCTGGCATATTGCCTGGAAAACCTCGGGGTGAAGAGACCATTCCCCCGGGCATAATTGTTGGCGACTTAGAAAGTCCGCTCTCCAATTTTCCACTCCTGGGATGAAAACCGCGGATATGGCTGGGACATATCTTTCTGCCCACTCCAGGATGCAATTTGCTTCCCTCTGGGCTGCACGACACTTGGTGCCACCCTGGTGATTGATATATGCCACTGCCGTGGCATTGTCTGATTGAATTCTGACAGGGGACCCTTGGAGTTTGGATGTCCATGCTACTAGGGCATACCGGGCTGCTCGTATCTCTAAGAGATTGATGGGCAGGGCCTTTTCTGCTTCTGACCACTTGCCCTGGAGAGACCATTGCTCCAGTACTGCCCCCCAGCCTATGAGGCTGGCATCTGTAGTGACCACCTTCCAAGAAACCGGACTGAAGGGTTTCCCTCTTTCCAGATTCTGGGGCACCAACCACCAATGGAGGCTCTTGCGAACGGAAGGGGACAGGGACATTGGTAAGTCTAAAGCCTGAACTTTTTTGTTCCAGGCTGACAGTATGGCCCTTTGCAAATTCCTTGAATGGAATTGACCGTAGGGTACCGCTTCGAATGAAGCCACCATCTTTCCCAGCAGCCTCATGCAGAGGCGTATGGATGGTTTTCTTTTTGTACCCACTAAGTGGGTCAAATCTTTTAAAGACGACACCTTCTCTGGAGGTAAGAAAATCTTTCTCTGATTTGAATCCAGCCTTAGCCCTAAGTATTCCAGACTTTTGACTGGTCTTAGAGCTGACTTGTCCCGGTTGATAATCCAACCGTGATATTCCAGATACTTGATTGTCTTGTGAATAGCTACTTCCAGCTTTTCCACTGAGTGGTCTATTAGTAGCAGGTCGTCTAGATATGCCATTATCGTTACACCCTGTGTTCTTAGATTGGCCAAAAATGGGGCCAGAATTTTTGTGAACACTCGTGGTGCTGTGGCCAGACCGAAAGGTAAGGCTCTGAACTGAAAATGGCGCCCTTCTACTGCAAAGCGTAGAAATTTCTGGTGGGCCGGAAAAATGGGAATATGCAGATAAGCATCCTTTATGTCGATCGAGGCTAACCATTCCTGCCCTTGTAGGGCGGTGGCCACCGATCGGATCGACTCCATCTGAAAAGTCCTGATATTTAGGAACTTGTTTAGCCCTTTTAGATTTAATATGGGCCTCACGTCCCCATTTGGTTTGGGGACTGTGAAAAGGTTCGAGTAAAACCCGAATCTGCTTTCTTCCAGGGGAACCTTCATGATTACACCTTGGAGCAATAGTTGTTCTAGTGCCAGAAGGAGGGATCCTCTCTTTTGGGGATCTCTTGGCACGTTTGACCTCATAAATTGGGCAGGAGGAGTGCCTTTTAACTCCAGCTTGTATCCCAGACTTACTGCGGAGAGCACCCATCTGTCTCTGATGGTGTCCCGCCAGGTCTCTGTGAACAACTGAAGTCTTCCCCCCACCCGATTGAGTGGGGGCAACGCTTCATGCCTTGGGGGGAGGTTTTGTACCTCTCTTGATCCAGGGCTTCTTGTTACCCTGTGATTGTCCCTGATTTCTGCCCCCTGAATTTGACCGCGGAGGCCGTCGGAACTGCTTCACAGCCGATGTGCCCGGGACTGGAGAAGTAGGCCTCTTAAAAGAAGGACTTCTACCCTTGTTCTTAACCGGTAAGAGTGAACTTTTACCGGCAGAAATTTTCTGGATATATTTGTCCAGATCTTCTCCAAATAAGCGTTCTCCATGAAATGGGAAGCTAACCAGCAGTTTTTTACAGGGAGCTTCAGCAGACCAGTTTTTGAGCCACAGAAGCCTACGCATATGTACTATAGACAGCGTAAAGCGGGAGGCCTGTTGGATTGTATCCTTTATGGCGTCCACCGCAAAACACAAGGCTCTAGGCAGGTCAGCTAGGGCAAGAGCCTGCTGATCTGGTAAGTCCCTTAAGACTTGTTTCAACTGATCTTTCACTGCTTGGCAGACTCCAATCGCTGCTACCGCAGGTTGTGTCACCATGCTTGCTGTAGAGAAAGCAGATTTTAGTAAAGACTCCAATTTTTTATCTATTGGGTCTTTGAACATTGGAACATTATCTACTGGACATGTCAGTGATTTGTTAACAGAAGAGATGGCTGCGTCCACTGTAGGGACCCTCCATTTTTTTATGAACTTATCCTCCATGGGATAGATCACCGGAAATCTCTTGGGGGGAGCAAATATTTTATCAGGATGCTCCCAATCCTGGTAAATAAGCCCTTCTAATAAAGGGTGGATTGGGAAGGAACAGACAGCCTGGGGAGCTTTTAGCGACCCCAGCGAGGAAACCGTAGTGGATGGTGGTTCCGCCAGAGGCATTTTAAATGCTGATCGGACCATATTAGTCAGAGACTGAACCCATAATCTTTCAGCCTGAGATGCTGAGAAAGGTTCTTCCACTGTTGATTCCTCCATAACTGAATCAACCTCATCCTGATCCCCTTCAGGTAGGTCGATCTCTGTGTGGGGCTGTTCCTCCACTAACAGGCACTCTGAAGGAGGAGACGGAGATCGGACGCGCTTTTCCTGAGACAGGGAAGCAGCGATCAATGCTGTTAATCTCTCTTCCAATCCTCCCAGAGTTGAGGATAAAACCTCCTCTGTTATATATACAGGAGCAGGTGGACTGGGGACAGCCGCAGCACCAGGCATTCCTGCGGGGTTTCTACGGCTACTGACCTCTGAATTCTCAGGGGAGATTGGTGCAGTACAAGCATGCCCAATATCCTCAGAGCCCGATGGAGACCCCTTTGGCTTCCTGGAAGATCTATTTCCGGAGCGTCTGGACGACATATCCTTTAAGCACAAAGCTGAGGTATTCCCGTCGTCATACACCAATTTTGCTGGTAATAGTCTAACACAGATGCTGCTATATACCAGCTGGTGTCCACTAAAGTGCCTTTCTATGGGGATGCCTGCATCAACCACCTCTGTGTGCCACTGTTTGTTGCTAGCTCTGTTTGCATCCAGCTGACACTTGTACTGTGTCTTTTAACCATGCTGGGACGCCCGCACATGCGCAGAAGCGCCACGGCGCGCATCGAGCGTCATCCACCCGCCCCGCCCCTTTTTTCATAGGAGGCGCGTGCACACGCCCGCGCGCGTGCCCGTGCGCCATTGGCGCCCTTTTCAAAATCAAACAGGGGACTAGGAGCCAGGGCCCTTTTTGCCGGAGGGCCTGTGCGGTGGATGAGCGCAGCAACAGGGCAGAGGAAGTGGATTCCCACAGAGAAACTTACCAGCTGCCTGGATCTTTTGACTTGAGAAAACCAAAGATCCACATGACAAGAAAAATGGACTACAGCGGCCTCTAGTGGTTTAACACAGGTACCGCGGTCCCTTTTTTTTTTTTTTCTTTACTACTATTAAAATTTTACATTTTCAGTAGTTACAGGCAAACACAGATATTTAGCGGGAATACCGTTAGGTAACAGACAGAAAGACAAATTAGGCTTGGGGGTCCCCCAATAGAACCAAGTTCCTGGGGGCCCCCACTTACCTGATCCCCGCCGCAGGACTTTGTTTGGTCCACAGAAGTCCAAACTTCACCTATCACGGCAGGCATTGTAATTAAACCTTCAGGGACCGGGTTCCCAAGGATTCCACTCCCCTGGACCTGTATAGCACCCTGCACAGACAACATCTTGGTCGTGGGTATGACCAGAGCTCTGGATCCCAGGGTCCAGCCCTCCTAAGAGAAGCATTACAGGCAAAACCTTGCTCTTCTGCTGCAAGGCCCGGGTACCGACCGTTTAGCTATGAAGCTTTTTTGGTGGGATCCGGAACAGCTTACTAAGGCCCAAAAGAACCTGTACGCAAGCCCAGTGAAAACACATGTTACTCTTTGGCCAACACCTTAGACACTGGCAAAAAACTGAGGTGCTCCCGGGTGGGAGGGGCTTATATAGGGGAGGGTACTTCCGGTTTGGAATTGGCCAGTGCCAACACCTGAAGGTAATCTATATAACCCATTAGTAATGACTAAGTCGCTCTGTGTCCCGTGATGTACGAAAAAGAAAGCACATTCATGCCTGTATCTACAAGCATTCATCCATTTACAATGGGAGTCATTATATGCAAAACATAAACCCTTTTTATAACCAGAAGTTGACAAATTCAGAGGTGCAGCTAACGTGGCGGTCGCACGAATGGCTGCCTTTGCGGTAAAAATAAATTCAGCCAAAGGCCCACATCCTTAGAACCCCATTAAAGTGATGGTTGAATAGTCAATTTCTGACGGAATGCCTCGTCATAAGTCAACCATGACATACCACTAAAGCTTCTATAAGCCTCCAATATTATATCAATATGTTGAACTAGCAAGCAGCTTTTACTGGGAAATTTTTCACATAACACACTGGCATATATTGAAAAGGCTTGCAACCAGCTATAAAAGGATTTAATCAAAGACCTGCGCCTGTCTTCTTCAGATTTCTCATCCCTCCTGTCATATTTAGAGTAATCCCTGTTAGGCGGAAGGATACTGCTTAAATCAATATATTCCCCCGTCCAGATTTTCTCCTTAATAGTTGGTGTCAGGTGAAAACCGAGGGGGGGGGGGGAAGAAAAAAAGGCAAGCATTCTTTTGACACATTATCATTAATCCCTAGAACAGCGTCATTGGTATGTACATTAGACACCCCAAAGGAAGGCTGAGGTATAGAGTTGGGGTCGGCAGATGATGCTGTGCCCAAACCCCTGCAATGCCAGGGTCACCATCTACAGCCCTCCCCTGCTGACTAACTTGTACTTGCATCATAGCTATCAACTGCTCTAACGCAGAAGACACTGCTGATAGCTGAGCAACAGGCATACACTCTGCCCCCTGAGCATGGCTTGTTCCAGGGGTTGCTGCTGGTGATGCACATCTCACCGGAATCCGACTTCCTGTATTGCTTGAAGGGGGACCAGAACCAGCTCCCCCTGACCTCCTCTCCTTCCCCGCTGGTCCTCCGATTGCTGTATGGGAATTCCAGCCCGGGCTGGAGCTTGCCGCTCTGTAGGAACAGATCTCCTTTCGAATTGCCCGCGATCTCCGCTAGCGGCATCTGCACTGACTTCTGGTTGGATAAGCCGACATGCCTCTGTTGCATGTAGCGGGAGGAGCTGACCCCAAACTCCTCCCCGAGGGCCGCTTTCTCTTGCTTCTCCTCTGACTCTCACCATCCACATGAGCTGTGACCTCTGGAATCACTACCGCCTGACACTCCTCTTCCACTTGCTGACATGGCTGCTGCAGCTGTGCATCCGCGGTGCTGGTGCCTGGAGCCTCCATGGAATTTGCGCTGATGTCTTTACATGCACCAGTCACAGGTAAGGAAAGGCATTGCTGGATCCAATCCTCGCTCTCCGCAGCCACAGCTTTCTCCAATGGCAAACGCAGCATTTTCTCCATTCTGGCAGACACAGGTTTCACGGACGTGGAGTCGCCTTGTAAGCTTCAGTCTGGAACTGGTGCTGACCCATACCTCTTTGTCCTTTAAATAGGCCGGTACCAGAGTCCAGAATATTCTTCCCATGTCATCTGACCCTTTCCACCAATCCCTGCATTCATTGGACATCTTTCCAGAACCCTCTACCTCACCTGACTTAACTGACCAATCCTGTTAACTCACCTGTAACTCACCTTTTCCTAAACCTTAGCTAACACCTCCTGAACCAATAGCCTCTGTACCACCTGACCCTTCTTAACCAACCCTGGCTAACCTCTGTCTGTTCCCTTTTCTGCTGCTAAATGCAATGATCCCATGAGGAAAGGGGGGCCTAAGCGGCTCTCCCCTTTCAAATCCCATTCTGTGCTTTTAGTACCATTTGTTCTTGCTTGCTTTTGTGAATGAAAGAACGTGCATGTTTCTAGGTGCATTTGGGGAGCCACTAACAATGTATGGCACTACAAGTGTGACAAGCTTTTTTTTTGGGATTTTTTTTGTACAGGAAAAAAAAAAAGGCACAATTTTGTATGAGCTGTTGCACTATACTAGTGAGTCCCCGTCATTGATTGCAGCATTTAACCGCTACTTTCATTGACTGTTTAAATCATGCTGACTCAATAGCGGAACTGAATCCATTTCATGTTTCTGTAAAGTCATCATGTAACACAAAGCATTACTGTCACCTGTCACTCTGCTGAGACCACTTGAGTGTAAGATAGTAAACCCATAACCCATAGCCTATCGAATGGCATCTAATATTATAGTTACACATACTCTCCATTTGTTGCATAAAGTTTAACATACTTTTAAATCCATTTAATTTATTGTAATAGAGTAAGATGGCTTCAAAGATATGTGTGGCTTCTAAAAAAATTCTATTTCCTAAGACACATTTTAGTCAATGGAAAAGAACCAACAAATAATGTCACTTGGCTGTTTTATAAAGTGATAGTGAAGTCTCTGTTAAATAAGCTTTCATGAGGTCATCTTTCTGAATAGAACCTGGCAGACTTCCAGGGAAACCCGCTTTAAATGCAATGCACAAGACTGTTCTAATTTATTCTGCTACTAGGTGATAGCTTCACTTGATTCCAACTTCTAAACATGATGCAGCATACCCGTCTAATCCATTGCAAAACTCACCAGTAAAATGTACTGTCAAACTTAATATGACATTTTGATATAAATGACACATGGGTTTGTTTACAGCCCACATATGCTTAAGAGGCTAAATAAGTAAATATGCTATGACAGGGCGTACAATATTAAATTTAATTTTCTTTGATTATTATTTTATATTGATGCATCTGAAAGTCAAAATGTATATTTATTTTCATTAAAGTAAATCAAAGTAAATAAAAGATTAACAAAATCTAACCTGTTGTTTAAAATAGGCTACATAACATTTATTTTTAAAGCTTATTTTCTCTAGATAATAGGAGCCAAGCTATTCTTGGTCAACAATTTCTAGAGGGATCAGTTACTGCCCTCTACTGGCAATGTTTTAGTTCTGACAATATGTTTAAAAAGACATTAGTGTCAAACCTCTACATCTTGGTTGGAAAAGAAAAATATTATAAACATTTTGCAGTTTTGCAACACTTGACTGCAATATCAGTATATCGATATGTTTAATTGTGTTCCATGATTGATCATATAGGCTGCTCTGCTTTCTTTACGTTTCATTTCATTTCAGCCTATAATCTTGCATATGTTATAAAGCTACAAAAGAAAAAATAAGTGAAAAAAAAATACACTTATCAAATCCAACTACTTTCATGTATTCAGTGCTAATTAATTTAATGCTGCATTTCAGTCAAACATAAAAGTTTTCATCTAAACTAAGGGAAGATGCCTGTACCTGGCTGTCCTGCTAGCTGATCCCACAGTTATTTCTATTTATTTTCTTTATCTTCAAAGTTAGGCTCACTTACACAGGTGTCTAAAATTCCCCGTTTAGCTGTGTACAAAGTATAGTTTTGTATGCATCTAAACGCAGCACTAAAGAAATCAAAGGGGCCATTCACACAGCTGTAGCATACAGAAAAAAAATAGGACACAGCTGGAGCAGTACATAGCTTCCGATTTTATGCACGTAAATGCATGAAAACATGTGCACACATAGCGTACATGCCTACAGTCATTACAAGAACTGTAGGCCTAAAGGCTGTATGCGGCTAAACGCATCAAAAATGCAAGTATTTTAGGCATGTATTTTATGCAGGATCTTCTGCTACCTCTACCAGCAAGAGCCTGAATTATGTGCAGGAAATCCACATACGCTCATGTGAATGAAGCTTAAGGTCTCGTTGACACGGGCCATATTAAAGTGTATGTCTGTGGAGGGCCATGTTTACCTGCACGGGAATGCACAGGTATTCTGTGCATCCCCATGCAGGTAGTCTCGTTGATGTCACTTGGGACGCAGCGGCTGCTCCTAACTTGACATTTGTGCGAGTGCAGGCGAGTGTCCCCGAATGCACACTGTGTGAGTGTATGTGTGGACACATAGCCACATTCATCTGCACTCATACGGATGTCAAACTAGGACCAATAACTGTGTCCATGAAGCCACTGCATCCCAAGTGACATCAATTGGGCTGCTTGAAGGATTATGCACAGAACACCTGTGCATGCCTATGTGGATAAACACGGCCATCTAGGAACATGCATTTTAGTGCACCCATTGTAAACAGGCCCTAATTTTGTATGTGGACCTATAGACTGCAACTTTTATTTCTTTCTTCCAGCACAATTTTTTTTTCTAAGCATCTTACCATCAACTAAAGCCTAACCAAAATACACCAATGTTGATACTGATACATAAATATACAGCATATACACCATATTGTCAAAAACACCTATGTTGAATGAGAAGGCCTTGCTTTGTGCACTGGTCCAAATCATTTGGTGGAGGGGGTATTATGGTGTGGGGTTGGTTTTCAGAGGTTGGGCTTGGCCCCTTAGTTCCAGTGAAGGGAACTCTTAAGGCGTCAGCATACCAAAACATTTAGAACAATTTCATGCTCCCAACTTTGTGGGAACAGTTTAGGGATGGCCCCTTCCTGTTCCAACATCCCCAGTGCACAAAGCAAGGTCCATAAATACATGGATGAGCAAGTTTGGGGAGGAGGACCTTGACTGGCCTGCACAAAGTCCTGACCTCAACCTGATAGAACACCTTTGGGATGAATAAGAGCAGAGAATGGGAGCCAGGCCTTCTCGTCCAACATCAGTGCCTGACCTCACAAATGCGCTTCTGGAAGAATGGTCAAGCATTCCCATAGACATCCTCCTAAAACTTGTGGACAGCCTTCCCAGAAGAGTTGAAGCTCTTATAGCTGCAAAGGGTTGGCCAACTTAATATTGCAATATTGAACCCTTTGGACTATGACTGGGATGCCATTAAAGTTCATGTGTGTTTAGAGGCAGGCAACCCAATACTTTTGTGTGTGTGTGTGTGTGTGTGTGTGTGTGTGAGTGAGATATATATATATATATATATATACACACACACATACATACATACACACACACACACACACACACACACACATATAATATATATATATATATATTATATCTCGATACCCTCAGTTTAAGAGGGCTGCTTGTTTGTTTTGGGCCTTGTAATGCTCCGCTATCAACCCCTGGCAATCGGCCCTAACCTCTCGTGGCACAGTTAGGAAAGGGGAAAGATGACACAACTGTAATATATCTATACTGTTATATGGTACAACCCCCTTCCCGTGTCCCAGCACAGCAATTGACACTGACCACCAAATTACTTAACTATAACTTTTTACTATTGGTAAAAGTATAAAAGGTAATTTGTACACAATATCTCATGCAGATTCCTGCAATATAGGTGCACACATTAAAAGAGTAGAACATTCAATAATGCAGTAACAATAAAATATCCCCGCTGCAGCTATCCTCCCTCATGAGCAAAAATGGCACCCAGCAATGTCCTATACTACCCAGTCAGGCCTGACTATAACTTGGGGTATAGTTTGTAGAAGAATCTTCACTAGCAACGCTCGGTGGTGCACATAAGAAAACAAACTGTAATCCAATAGGGGTAGCAAATAATCGCTAACTTGATAAAACTGGAGAGACTGGTAAACTCATTTCAGCAGACTGTCTCTCCAAAGTATAACTGTGGTCAATGATGGGCCTAGGCAAAGTTAATAGGCAACAAAGTTACTTAGATGTGGTTCTGAGCTGGCGCTCTCCCACCCAGACCGGACCGACTCCTGTCCGGTACCTCCGCTACGGTGAGTTGCTTCACCGTGCCCACGATGCACCGGGTCTTCTGTCCTCCAGAAGATGGAGGCACCTCAAGTGGGTCGGATGCTCCGCATGCTCCTCGGTGGAACGGAAGGCTCTCTGGAACAAAGTGCGAGGCCCAGGCTTTAGGCCTTGCATGCGCAGCAGGTGATTGCAGGGAGGGCGGCGTTCCAAGACAAAGAGTGAGGCTCCTCCTCCCACTTTAAAGTCCACCCCAGCAGTCCTTGCGCGGGAAAATGCACCCTGGGTGCCTCAAAGCGTGCTGGGAACTGTAGTTTTGTGGGTGAAAAAAATACCCCGCTACATATACACATAATATATATATATATATATATATATATATATATATATATATATATAAATATTTATATTTATATACAGTATATCTATCCAATCACTAAAACATTAAATCCCATAAAATCTTTGACATGTTATTGTAATTTTAAAAGTATATCTCAAAAATTTTCATTAAAAGATTTTCTGGTGATCCCTGCTCAGACACTTTCAGTTATAAAGAAGCAATGCTCTATCCATGTCTCCCGATTGTGCCCTTGCATTGTCATCCTATCATTTGGGCTTCCAATGGAGATTACAAGCACTTGTTTCAATGCAAGCATGGTCCACTGTTGTCACCATCAGGAAACTCACCCTGGGAAATTACACAAAACCATCACTGAAGTGCATATATGTAGACAGGAAGCTGTAAGAGTTTAGCAACAGTGGGGAGTAAAAAAAAGCAGGAAAAAGGTTAACAAGTATTTTACTATCACAAGACAGGGCCATGTGACAAAGACAATGCTACAAAAAGAAAAAAAAAATGAATAGATTTTACTAAGTTCTTTGGTAACACTAGCATCCTAAAGTCTAACTTTTAAACGTGCATATTTTTTTTTTTATGTCAGAATATTTCTGAAATACTTTATCAAATATTATGAACAAAAATACTTATACCGAGTTACTGTATATATCACTGCTGTGTGCTTCCTACCAGTTGGTTAGACAACAAGTGCAAATCCGTACACCAACAACACCTATCTCAAAGTTTCATCCTCCTGTAAAACATAAGTGTCTCCTCTTCTCCTGACCATCATTTTACAGAGCTTGATCTCTTAGCACAAACCTGATTAAAATTTTTGGCTGGTGTGTGAAACCTAAAAGGAACCTGTCAAAGTACAATTAAAGGTGCTGCTATTGCGGAGTTTTCTTTAAAGTGGATCTTAATTTTCTCAATCAACAATGAATATTTTTAATCCCTATGCTGCTAGCATTAATAGATAGGAACATATATCATATTTACTTGTTTTACAGTTTTTACAGTTACTTCCTGGTTTCCAGGCCGAGGTAAATTATATCATCCATCCCAGGAATCTTCAGGAAGGGGGAGGGGTTTTCTAAGCTAATAACATCCTCCTGCCTGCATGCCTGAGCTAAGGAGAGATGGGTCCCAGAAAGTTAAAGGAGTTGTAAAGGCAGAAGTTTATTTTTATCTTAATGCATTCTATGCATTAGGATGAAAAAACCTTGTGTGTAACAACCCCCCAGCACCCCCTAATTACTTACCTGAAGCCCATCTCTTTCCAGCAATGTCCATAAATGTCTAAGCCGTCCGGGACACTCCTTCTGATTGGCTGAGACACAGCAGCGTTGCCATTGGCTCCCACGGCTCTCAAAGTCAGTCAACCAATTAGGGGAGTGAGAGGGGGCGGGGCCAGGTTGGGGGTCTCCGTGTCTGAAGGGACACAGGGAGCTGTGACTCAGCTCCAGTGCCCCCCCCCCCATAGGAAGTTGCTGACTGTGAGGGCAATCGATAGGAGGGAAAAGCCATGAGCAGCAAAGAGGAGGATCGAGGTAAGTTTGTTATTTTTTTTTTTTTTTTTTAAACAAGACTTTACAATCTATTTAATGCTATATGAATCCTCTGCCCTTACTCAAGATGGCCACACCTAGAAATACTAGAGGGTGTTTTCAAAGTGATTTTTTACAGCAAAATACAGCAAGGAGACACGGATGGATGAGTGAGTTTGCTTTGAATATTAAAAATGAATAGAGTTTTTGGTGCTCAGATGCAGTAAAGTTCCAATTCAAATGTATGTTTTCCAAGGTCCCCTACCTTCTCCTTCCTTCACTGCTTTTGCAGCCACTGACCTGAAATAAGGATGCAAATATCAGGTGGTGGGACTTTTTTCAGGTGAGTGATTAATAGTGAAGTAAGAATTAAGCCCACAGTGATTCCAAGACAGTCATGGCAGCTTTTACATGTCGATCCCGATGGATTCTCTATAAAGTGGATCAGTAGCATGACTGAGCGTTGGCAATGTTGTATTCCTAGTATAGATTAACTGGACTTGCCTTCCTCAAGCTCTGACAGCTCGAGAATTCCCGTCACTGCTCTCTCCCCCACTGCTACCATCTATTTTTTTTTTTTTGCTTCTTCCACCACCCAGTGTCTATACTATTGGGCATGCACTAATGATTTAACCCTTATACATCATCCCACCACCATGGCTCCATTCTCAGAATCTTTCAGATTCCTGGGGCAGGTAGACATCTACACAGTGCACAGTGGTGAACAGTGGTGTATTTTGGTTTTGTGTTGCCCGAGGCAAGACTAAAATACCGTTCTTGTCTTAGGGTCTAATTGGGAAGCTGCAGCCATTCACAGTGAACAGCTACAGCTTCCTCATCAGACCGTGAGACATGATTCGCTGTTTGCATGTGTGCAAGCAGAGAAGAACAGGGGCAGTTTTATTTTATTTTTTATTTATTAAATGTATTTACTTATTTTTTTACACTGTATTTTGATCCCTTTATTTGCCGTCACAAACAATGTAAACATAGTTGTGACAGCAATAGGCACGTGACGGGTACTCTTTATGGAGAGATCTGGGTCAATGAGACCCGCAAATTCCTCCTGTGCACTTAAACACATTCAAAAGACCAGGATCTGTGTTTTTGAATGCTTTATATTTCTAAAAACTTGTGCTGAGAGTTTTCAAGTAAACTGGAAGTGATGTCATGTCATCGCTTCTGGTTTACTGTTACGAACAGCTGATCAAAGCCGATCCAGGCTTTGCTTGGCTGTCCGATGGGACGGGAGAGTCAGAGAGCCGCGAAAGGTGGCGGGAGGGGGAGGGGACATTCCCTCCCACTGCTTGCAACAGAAGTAGAGCGGCTAGTAAGCTGCTTCAATTGCTATTATAAAATAGAGCCAACCGCTGGCTCTAAAAAACAATACCAGGGGTGATGCCTGCAGCTGCTGATCTCGGTACAACCACCGAAAAGACGGGAAGTGGTTAAAGAGCCACCTCTGCCCTTCTGCCTGGGGGCAGTGCCGTCCCCCTGAAAAATGCCTCCCAACACCTTATTTGCCTCATGGTAGATACGCCCCTGACGGTGCATACCCTGCAGGCAAAATACACAAGAAAAATAATGCAAGGTATCTTCTGCCAATAAAGCCTACCTACCAGTAATTTTATTTTAGGAGCCCGTCTCTGTTTTAAAGCTTAAATGCCAGGATAAGCAAATATTGTCTAAATACAAGAGGCACGTGTAATCCTACTTGAATCTTGGTGTGCCTTGTGTATTTCTTCCAGATCTGTGCAGCAATCCAGTGTGACACTTGCAGGTATTTCCTGTAATCAAGACCAGTCACTGCTGCATTCCCTCCATGTGCAGGATGTCTGGTCTTGTCTCCACCCCCTCATGTAGTTTTGTGGAGGCAGCCTTCAGTTGATAGAGCTCGTTGGGCCCCTCCCACAGCTTTGCTCTCTGTGCAGGCTACTTGCAGCACAGTGATGGATGGTGTCACAACTTTTACAAGGCAACACCTTGGTTTGAAAAGGCATTTGGTGCAAACAAAGTGGATTTATATGCTTCATGGCTATGAAGGCATATATTTAATGCAATATTTTTAAGCCCGGAGTTCAGCTTTAAAGGGCGATTTCAAGTAACTACACTAGTGCAAGCAAAAATTTATTGCATAGCTTCGGAAAGACTACATTTGTTAAGGAAACTAAAAGAGTAAATATTTTATATATCTATCTGGAGTGCTTTTTATGTATTTGGCTTAATACGGTTTTATTGTAAAAATGGGCAATCTTTATGGTGTGAACAGTCTCAAATGATTTATATGTGTTTTAGAAATAAAGATGCAAGGCATTTGCTCAGTTTCTGACAAATGGTTCACATATCTGTGCAGCCGAGTAATACAGTGAGCCAGTATTTTTTTGGGGGTTTATGAAATTCCATAATATCAGCTCTGTGTGCCCCTGCATTACATCTGAATGGTCCAGGCTTGCTGTGGCAGGCGTCTTTGTACTTTCCACTTGTCTGAAGGAGAATTTGAACAGAAATGAACAGGAGAGTACATTGAGAGTGCATTGCAGATTACCAGTAGTACTGAAAATGTGCACAATGGCACCATTTATTATGGCCTTTCTATAATATGCAGCTGGAGGCTGTCTGTAACTTTAGCAATCATGTCTTGAGAAATTGCATTCATAGTGTTCTTTTACATACATAAATAAAATAGAATATATATATTTTTTCTCTTTTTTTTCCCAAAAGATTGGTTGCTATTAATTTGATCTGCTTGTTAACATCTATAAAATAAAAGGCATTAATGAAGATGAGGAAATCCAAAGAAAGAGCCGGCACTGCTGGATGTATCATCTGTGGTCTTTATTGTATAATAACAAGTATAAAAAAGGACAAGCAGACGTCTTTTGGCACAAGCCTGCTCACAGCTCTCATTAATGAAGATGAGCCTTGACAAATGCAATATAACTGATTCTGTATCCCATAGCAACCAGTTAGGTTGAGATATTAGAATGTTCCAGCTTTAAATAGATAAACTCAAAACAGATAGCATTTAATATGCTACAGCACAGAGTTTTCCTCTAAAATACTGTTTTTAATATTCTTTATCTTTATCTTCATCTTCTGGTATTTCTGTGTTGCTGACCTCTCACAGTCTCATTCAACTACTGATAAAAGCTGCCCTGATATTTTCAAAAACTACGAGGTGTTTGACAGTTATTTACCTAGTGCCTTTTATAAAGGCCATTGGATGAGGCATATTTGCATTACCATTCCACCCATTAATGCCAGTGAACTGAGCCATCCTTGGACAGAAACTGTTTACAGAGCCGATCTAAGCAGCTCTGTACAGCTAATGCAGATATTGGTCATAGAGTGACCAATTATAGCCATCTCAGATGTAAACAGTATGTGTTTACATCCAAGAGCCCTCCCATTCCTCTTTTAATGGAGTATAAAGAAAAGACATAGGAACTAAAGAATGTAGAACTTATTAGTCCCTAAGAGGTGTAAAAAGTTCACTGCAACAGTACATCAAAGTAAATTTTAAAGTGATTATAAAGCGTTAAGGTTTTTCACCTTAATGCATTCTAAGGTGAAAAAAACGTTTGTGCTGCAGCTGCCTCCCAGACCCCCCCTTATCCTTACTTGGGCCCATCCGCTGTCTCTCTCCTCATTGGACAGATTGATAGCAGCAGGAGCTATTGGCTACCACTACTGTCAATCAAAGCTGGTGACATGGGAGTGGGGGGCAGGGCTGAGTGCCACTGTCTATTTCAATGGACGCAGCAGCGTTACTCAGGAGCGAGCATTCACGGGTGCCCCCAGGGAAAGCAGAAGATTTCCCTGGGGGCACCCGATAAAGAGGGGCCTGGAGTGCTGGTTGGGGACCCCAGGACAGAAGGATCGGGGCTGCTCTGTGCAAAACGATTGCACGTAGCTTGTAAGTAGGGACGAGCTTCGAGTTCGAGTCAAAATCATGTTTGACTCGAACATTGCCTGTTCGCCCAACAGCGAACAATTTGGGGTGTTCGCGGCAAATTCGAAAAGCAGCAGAACACCCTGTAAAAGTCTATGGGAGAAATCTAAAGTGCTAATTTTAAAGGCTTATATGCAAGTTATTGTCATAAAAAGTTTTAAAAACTGCAGTTTTTTTGGAAGCAGTGATTTTAATAATGCTTAAAGTCAAATAAAAGTGAAATACTCCTTTAAATTTAGTACCTAGGGAGTGTGTATAGTATGCCTGTAAAGTAGCGCTTGTTTCCCGTGCTTAGAACTGTCCCTGCACAAAGTGTCATTTCTATAAGGAAAAAAAAAAGTAATTTAAAAGCACTCGCGGCTATAATGAATTGTCGGCTCCCGGCAATACAGAGAAAAGTCATTGATAAAAAATAAAAAAAATAAAAAAAAGTGTGGGGGTCCCCCCAAATTCAATTATCAGGCCCTTCAGGTCTAGTACGGATTTTAAGGGGAACTCCACGCCAAATAAAAATAGCGTGGAGTTCCCCCCAAAAATCCATACCAGACCCTTTATCCGAGCATGCAACCTGGCAGGCCGCAGGAAAAAAAGGGGGGGGACACGAGAGAGTGCCCCCCCTCCTGAACCGTACCAGGCCACATGCCCTCAACATGGGGAGGATTGCTTTGGGGATCTGTGACCCCTTAAAGCACCATGTCCCCATGTTGATGGGGACAAGGGCCTCATCCCCACAACCCTTGCCTGGTGGTTGTGATGGTCGTGGTGGTCTGCGGGCGGGGGGGCTTATAGGAATCTGGACTACCCCTTTAACAAAGGGGACCCCAAGATCGGGGGACGGGGTCACGTGACGGGTGGCCCCGCCCTCAGCTACATAATAGCTGTCACTGGCTGAAGCCACGTTATTCCCGGGGTGTCTCCGGTGGAGACAGGATGCGCTGCGCATCTCATCGCTGGAGCCTGGACCTGGATGGAGAGGAGAGGAGATCATCCATTGCTGGACCCCGGAGAGGAGAGCATCCATCGCAGGATACCGAGAGTGGATTACCACCGCTGGAATCTTTAATTTTTTATTTATTTATTTTTTAATAAAGGACTTTTCCCAACGGTGTCTGTGTGTTTTTTTACAATTCTTTACACTTTCTTTGTGAAATGGTAGGGGTACAATGTACCCCTTACCAATTCACATGGGGGGCCGGGATCTGGGGGTCCCCTTTGTTAAAGGGGTCTTCCAGATTCCGATAAGCCCCCCGCCCGCAGATCCCCACAACCACCGGGCAAGAATTGTGAGGATGAGGTTTATGTCCCCATGAACATGGGGACATGGTGCTTTGAGGGGTCACAGACCCCCAAAAGCATCCTCCCCATGTTGAGGGCATGTGGCCTGGTACGGTTCAGGAGGGTGCTCTCTCGTTCCCCCCCCTCTTTTCCTGCGGCCTCCCAGGTTGCGTGCTTGGATAAAGGGATGGATTTTTGGGGGGGAACTCCACGCCATTTATTATTTTTTTTATTTGGCTTGGAGTTTCCCTTAAAATCTATCCCGACAATTCATTATAGCCGCGAGTGCTTTTAAATGACTTTTTTTCCGTTCAGAAATGTCACTTTGTGCAGGGACAGTTCTAAGCACGGGAAACAAGCGCTACTTTACAGGCATACTATACACACACTCTTGATACGAAATTTAAGGAATATTTCACTTTTATTGTTTCACTTTATGCATTATTAAAATCACTGCTCCCGAAAAAACTGCAGTTTTTAAAACTTTTTTTTGCATTGATACATGTCCCCTGGGGCAGGACCCGGGTCCCCAAACACTTTTTATGACAATAACTTGCATAATAGGATTTTTGTACTCACCGTAAAATCAGTTTCTCTGACGTCCATGGACTGACACAGCTCTCATACTGATTACGTGTGGGGTATATGTCCCTGCTTGCAGGAGAAGACCTAGGCAGAATGTTAGATGTTAAAACATTCTAGAACAAACCAGAGCTGAACAGCCCCGCCCAGGGTGGGGCGGTCCCTCCGGACATTACCCTCCCACCTGCAGCTAGCAGCCTCAGTTCGTAACAAAGCAGTACAAACCATAAAAGGAAGGGTGGGTGCTGTGTCAGTCCATGGACGTCAGAGAAACGGATTTTACGGTGAGTACAAAAATCCTATTTTCTCTTATCGTCCGTGGACTGACACAGCTCTCATACGGATTACGTGTGGGACGTCCCAAAGCAGTATAAGAAAAGGGTGGGAGCAAAACAGTAAAGGAACAACCAAAACTTCACTCCAAACCAGCAGAGCTCCTCAACGGAGGAGTTACAACTAGACTTGTGCACAACGGAAAAATTTGTTCCGTTTCGGTTCGTTTCTTTCCGGTCCTGTTGATTCGTAATCATTCGTAATTTTGCTAGACGGGATTTTTCGTGTTCGGACTCATTCGTATTTTTGCAAGCGACATTTTTCGTTGAATTTTTTGTTGCTTTATAATTCGTACTTTCGGTAGAGTACATTGTTTTTCGTTGATTCTGGACACAACTCCTACTTTCGTAACTTTTTTTGGGTTCGTTGATTCGTAATTTTCCGTGTCTCTCTCACAACGACGCTGCCTATTATGCCTAATGTGCTTCGAATGGATTTGTACTTTTCTAAATACATAGCGGTTATTTGTAACGATTCGAAATCTCGTATTTTACTTTCGTTTTTTACATGCGGCTATAGGCTCCGCCCCTGTACACCATTTTGAGAGGGTTCAGCACGGTGAGGGAGAAGCAGAGAGCAGAGCAGAGTGAGTGTTATTGTGCTTCGAATGGATTTGAAATCTCGTATTTTACTTTCGTTTTTTCATGCGGCTATAGCCTCCGCCCCTGTACACCATTTTGAGAGGGAGTTCAGCATGGTGAGGGAGAAGCAGAGAGCAGAGTGAGTGTTATTGTGCTTCGAATGGATTCGTACATTCGTAACTTTTTTCATAACTAATTATGCCGAAGACCTTCGGGCATTCGCTATTTTGCGGTATAATTTATTTCGGATTCGGTTTTATTCGTAATTGCTCTGTTCGGAAATTCGAATGCTTCCGAATGTCCGAAAGTTGCTAAATTCGGACGAATTTTGATTCGTTACGAAACGAATTGCACAAGCCTAGTTACAACATTAAACAGCGGCCTGTAACACTTTGCGGCCGAAGGAAGCATCCGAAGATGCAGCCACATCAACCTTGTAGAATTTTGAAAAGGTATGAATGGACGACCAGGTCGCCGCCTTGCACACTTGTGCAACCGACGCTTGATGTCGGAATGAAGATCCAGTGACAATGGGGACTTGTCCCAAACAGACAGAATTCCCTTCTGCAATGCCCGAGTGTGTGATTGGGCATACGGAACCGCCTTGAAGGAGGCCACCATTAGTCCCAGGACTCCCATGCAGAAGCGAATTGACGACCATTTTCGGGAGGTCAGAACCCGCACTGCTGACTGAAGTGTCAGTAACTTCTCTGAGGGTAGAAACACCTTCACTGCCGAAGTGTCCAGGATCAGACCCCAGATACTCCAAGCGTTGAGTCAGGACTAGAGCCGACTTCTGCGTGTTCAGAATCCATCCAAAGTCCCGGAGGGTCTGACTGACTATTGTCACATTTTCCTCCAATTCTGAGCCATTTTCTGCTCTGAGAAGGAGATCGTCCAGATAGCCCACGATAACAATTCCTCGCTGTCTCAGCAAAGCTAGAACCGGGGCAAGCACTTTGGTGAAAACCCGTGGTGCCGATGCTAGGCCGAAGGGAAGAGCCACGAACTGATAGTGGACTTTGCCTATGGGCTGTGGCAAAGCGCAGAAACCTCTGGTGGCTTGTGCAGATTGGAACTTGCAAGTAAGCGTCCTTGATATCCAAGGACGCCAAAAAATCCCCTTGGTGGAGTGTCGCGATTACCGTGCGAATGGATTCCATCCAGAATTTTAGTACCCTCACATAGGCGTTCAGGGCCTTGAGGTCCAGGATTGGCCGGACCCCGTCCTTCGGGACAACAAACAGGTTTGAGTAAAACCCCTGAAATCTCTCTTGCGACGGAACCGGCACAATTACTCTGCACCCGAGCAAATCCTGTACGGCCCCCAAGAGGGCCGCTGGCGGGCAGGAAGGAGAGGTAGGTTAGAGGGAAAAAACCTGTTGGGGGCCACGAGTGGAACTCTATCCTGTATCACGAGGTGACCACCTCGCACACCCACCGGTCGGAGATCAGGGAGGCCCACCGCACCGAGAACCTGCAAAGACGTCCCCCCAACCAGGAGTCGGGCAGGGGCAAGACTTCATGCGGTGGTGGACTTGGGAGCTTGCTTAGTAGGCTTACGCACCCAGGGACGTCTTTGTCCACCAGCCGCACTTTTTTCAGTCTGGGCGGGCTTACCCGTGGAATCTGATTGAAAAAAAAACTTAATCGGAAAGGAAGGGCCCGGCCTGCGGGCTCCTTTCCCTTAATAGACTGGGAAAGGAAGGTGCTCTTACAGTCTACCGCCCTTAAAGGGCAAGTCAGCCAGGAGCTTTTTGGAAGCTAGGTCGGCCGACCAGCATTTCAGCCAGATAAGGCGACGCAGCACCACAGCAGAGAGAGGCCCCTGATATTAGAGGGGCCGCATCCAAAGTGGAATCGCACACGAAGACTAAACCCTGCGCAAGTTGGTGCGCCAGGGCAATGGTCTCAGGAGGGAGATTATGCTCCTGCACTGTCTGGTGCAAAATCCTTGCCCATCCTGTGAGTGTCTGAGACACAAGTGTCGCCGCCACTATAGGGTGTTCCCCACACACGGCTCATGTGTAAGGTAAAGTCTACAGGATTGGAAATATCAGTTTGTAAATGGATAGAAAACTGGCTAAAAGACAGAATTCAGAGAGTAGTAGTTAATGATTCTTACTCTGAATGGTCCAAGGTTATCAGTGGTGTACCCCAAGGTTCAGTGCTGGGACCCTTACTTTTTAATATCTTTATAAATGATATTGGGTCTGAGATCAAAAGTAACATTTCAGTCTTTGCAGATGACACCAAGCTATGCAGTGGAATAACGTCCTTACAGGATGTAGCCAATTTACAAGCCGACCTCAATGCTCTGTCTAATTGGGCGACTATGTGGCAGATGAGGTTTAATGTTGATAAATGTAAAGTTATGCACTTGGGGGCTAAGAATATGAATGCATCATACATACTAGGGGGAATACAACTGGGGGGATCCGTAGTGGAGAAGGATCTGGGGGTTTTGGTAGATCATAAGCTCAATAATGGCATGCAATGCCAAGCTGTGGTTTCCAAAGCGAGCAAAGTCCTTTCTTGTATTAAGAGAGGTATGGACTCCAGAGAGAGAGATATAATTTTGCCCCTGTACAAATCATTAGTAAGGCCTCATCTGGAATACGCAGTTCAGTTTTGGGCACCAGTTCTCAAAAAGCATATCGGGGAACTGGAGAAAGTGCAGAGAAGGGCAACCAAACTGATAAGAGGCATGGAGGAGCTCAGCTATGAAGAAAGATTAGAGGAACTGAATTTATTCACTCTTGAGAAGAGGAGAATAAGGGGGGATATGATTAACATGTACAAATATATAAGGGGTCCATAGAGTGAACTTGGTGATGAGTTATTCACTTTACGGTCAACACAGAGAACAAGGGGGCACTCTTTACGTCTAGAAGAAAAAAGATTTCATCTCCAAATGCGGAAAGGTTTCTTCACAGTAAGAGCTGTGAAAATGTGGAACAGACTCCCTGCAGAGGTGGTTCTGGCCAGCTCAGTAGATTGCTTTAAGAAAGGCCTGGATACTTTCCTAAATGTACATAATATAACTGAGTACTAACAGTTCTAGGTAAAGTTGATCCAGGGTAAATCCGATTGCCTCTCGGGGGATCAGGAAGGAATTTTTTCCCCTGCTGTAGCAAATTGGATCATGCTCTGCTGGGGTTTTTTGCCTTCCTCTGGATCAACTGTGGGTATAGAATTGGGTATATGGGATTGCACGATATTTTTTTATTTTATTTTAGTTATTTTTTTATGGTTGAACTGGATGGACTTTGTCTTTTTTCAACCTGACTAACTATGTAACTATGTAACTATGTAACTATGTAAAGCGGCCCCCAATAAGGTAAACCTAGTTCTACTCGCCACTTCTGACCTCCTGTCAGCGGGATCCTTAAATGCAGGAGTCCCTTCCATCGGGAGTGTGGTAGTCTTATTCAAACGGGCGACCGGGGGGTCGACCACTGGGGGGTGAGCCCACTTCTTAACCAGGTCCTCCTCAAAGGGGTACCTCAAAGCTATGCGCCGCGGGACCGCCAAAGTCTTCTGCGGCTTATCCCAGACTTGGTCAATGAATGTATTAAAAAAAAGACACATATGGAAAGACCTTTTTTGAAGAGGCGGCTTTAAAGGAACCAAAGGATACAGCTTCCACCTGAGGTTCCTCAGCCTCAACATTCAGCTTGAGAGTGTCCCTCACAGCTTCATTGAGTTCACTTACAAGCAGACTGTCAGTAGGTGGTTCAAGACAGGGGTCTTCCTCACAAGGAAGGTCCTGTCCAAACACATCAATATCCTCAGAACTAGGGTCCTCAGCAGCAGTAGCTAGGCCCATATCGGAGTCAGAGCACTCCCCATGTGGATATTGTGTGGGGAGGGGGCACTTTACAGCCCCCGTGCGTTTGCACGCCGCTTCCAGCTTGACAATGAATGATTCCAGGACTGCCGACAACTGGTCCATAGGGATCGCAGGTGCAGGAGCACTGCCAGTTGCCTCTGACAAGTGTGGAGAAGCAGGTGTACCAGACTGCCACCCTCTGAGACCTTATTCACTATTACAGTGAATAATATAGTCCACCCACTGGCTGTGCTGAGGCTGAGGAGGGGATACCCGGAGGACTCACCACTAGAGTTGAGCGGACACCTGGATGTTCGAGTTCGACGGGTTTGGCCGAACTTCGGAAAAAAGTTCGGGTTCGGGACCGAACTTTAACCCGAACCCCATTGAAGTCAATGGGGACCCGGACTTCTAAGGACTAAAAAGGCTCTAAAAAAGTAATGGAAAGGGCTAGAGGGCTGCAAATGGCAGCAAAATGTTGTTAAGAGCATGGCAAGTGCTCTGCAAACAAATGTGGATAGGGAAATAAAATAACATAAAAAAAATAAAAAAATAAAAAAATATGCTGGAGGCCCCCTTTTCAGCAGAAGAGGTACGGGAAGTCATTAAGAACCTCAGAAACTCAACGGCACAATGCCACACATATGGTAGGAATGCCCCAGAATACGCCCTTTCTGGAATAAATTATTCAATTTAATGGATAAGCTAGTGGGAAAATAAAATACTTTGAAATAAAAATGTAGCGGGGTGCTAAATTTAAGGGAAGTGTTTGAGTGGTAAATATGCTCAAACACCCTAATTCTGTAGGATTCATGGATCATTTTGTCCTCGGGGGACAGTATTGGTGTGCAGTTCCCTGCAGCCTACAGGTGGCGCTGCCATGGTAGGCTAGGGTTGAACCGCCGATACAGTGCTGTGCCTTTTGTGTCCCCTCTTGGCAGTAGTACAGCGAGGTGGGGAACCTGCTGTGCATGCCGGGAGAGCATATAAAAGGGGTAGACCTTTGGCCTGGGGGCTGATGTCCAGTAAGGGTCCACGCCCAGGTGCCTTCGGCCTGGGTGCATGTGTTCCTGTTCCATCTCGGGTACCTTTAGCCCGGGGTGAGGTACTATCCTGGAGTTCCTGCTGCCCTGGGTATGGAGGCCTAGGTGCGGGAGTAAAGCCTGGAGTCCAGAGCCTTCGTCTGGAGTCCGCTAAGGGTCGAGGAGTCTTAGGGTGCCGCCTCGTGTAGGGGACCATGTTCCAGGGAAGGGAGGATCATTCTGATGGACCGATGCGGGAGTCACGGTGAAGGAAGGGTCTGTTGACTCCCTGGAGAGATGTCTTCCCCTTGATATGGGCTAGGTTCGTAGAAGGAGAAGCTCAAGGTCATCTTGACTGTATCAGAGGCCTTATTCACCCGGCCCGTGGCAGAGGCCTTATACGCCCTGGTCTGTGGCAGAGACCAAAGTTCTCCAGGTCCATGGCAGGGGCCTTGTACACCCGTTCTGTGGCAGAGACCAACCTCAAGGTCTGTGGCAGAGACCGTGCACCTAAAACTGTTTGAGAAACCTAAGCAGTGAAGTGAATGTGCTACGTTTGTGCCTGGACCTCCTCCACACCTTAAGCTGTCCTGTTTCTTTGCTCTAACCTTTTCTATCCGAGTAGAGTTTATTTTGCCATGAGAGAATAAGAGTTGTAATTTCAGCTGGTGTGGACATTGACTTTACTGGGAATTAAAGGACTTGCCTCTACCTACAGTAGAGGTGAGAATCATCCTCTGGAGGAGTTTTGACTCCGGCTGTGGACACGGCCCGTCAAGTACACCGCTCAACCTCTTTATATAGGAGGGTACGGGCTGGTAGTGCAGTGTGCCTTTCTCCCTCCTGCGAGGAGCCAACAACATAAAGGCAGGTAAGGGGGAAAGGATCTGTGCGCTACAAAAAAATAAAATAAAAATTATAATCTTGACCTAGGAGGACTGTCATGGATATGCATTAATGTCTGTCTGCCATCTTACCTTCCTCCTCATGTGTTCACCTAGAGACCAGACCTCCTTCACCTGGCTTCCTTTATAATCTCCTCCCAGCCTGACTCCACCCCAGGCCCTATCACTGAACACTATATTAACCTGTGCACTGCAAGCCTGCTTTGCTGATCAACGTGTTTGTTAGGCATTGTGTGTTTGGGTTCCTGCCTGCCGTGTGCTACGTCTGTCTCTCTGTTACGTTATTGGCTTGTCCCCGACCATCCCTGTCTGCTCGTGACCCTTGACCTTCGGCTCGTTCTTCGTTATCCTTGTCTGCTTGTGGCCCCTGACCTTCGGCTTGTTATTCGGTTCTCTCTATCATGTGCTGCTGCTTCCCCTTATCCTACGGGGCGTGAGCTAGGAAACTCCAGGGGCCGCGACCTGGTCCCAGCCTGCAGCGTAACATCCTCACCACTAGAGGCCCTGGAGAAGACCAGCTGGGTCTTAGACTCCGCGCCCTGGGGAATCTTGGCTCTCGCTTCCGTTGGGATCCCGGTTGTGCTCCTCTGGTCCCGCTTTCCACAACCACCCAGTTTCCTATCCACAGAAGCCAGCCATAGGGTTCACTACCTCGCGGTGCACTCCTGTCCCCCTACGGTGTGCATCTGTCACCTGGCCACAGGTGACCCTGACAAGGACGAGGTCCATATAGAGTAGGAGGTTGAGGTGGCGGTGGATGTGGCTGTGTAGGTGGAAGCGGCGGTGGAGGAGGACGAGGTAGCCAACACTGGTTCAAAAATACAACAATGGCTGGGTAAGGCCGGTGATGTGTCGAATTCTGTCCCCCGTCAAATAGTGTCCACCCTGTACTGCGCTTGCTCAGTATGTAGGAAAAGGGGATTTCGAAAATCTCCCAAGAGGAACGGCGCCTGCGTGGTGAGTTCAGGTGAAGGCCACACCATCCGTGGTTCAAGCCGAGCCAAGTGAGGCCGTGCCCGAAGCATGGCAATCGAACCGAGCCCATGAGGGGCCCTGTTACTATGTGCTACCGTATGTCCACTTGGATGGTGGGGCTTGAACCTGCACTCACGGCGCAGGCGCTGTTCATCTTCGGAGATTTTGTGAATCTCCTTGTCCTCTGTACTGCGCAAGCGCTGCGCCTTCGCAGTATGGGCCGGACACAATCCGATGGCACAACACCGGTATACATGTCTATTCTGCAGAAGGTACGGACAAGTCCTGTGGGATCCATGCCTGTTTCATTTTAATGAACGTGAGCTTGTCCACATTGGCTCTGGACAGGCGGCTGCGCTTGTCTGTGATAACGCCCGTTGCCGTGCTAAATAAACGTTCAGATAATACACTGGCTGCAGGGCAGGCCAGATACTCCAAGGCATAAAGGGCAAGCTCAGGCCATGTGCCCAATTTGGAGACCCAGAAGTTAAAGGGGGCAGACCCGTCATCCAGTACGTGTAGGCCTGTGGACACATACTGCTCAACCATGTTGTTTTTTTAGTATAGCACAGTAGAAGAAAACTATATAGAAATTGTTTATTTCACACACCTCCACATATGTATAACACACTGCAAAATATTTTTTGTGGCCCTAAATGGCGTTTTTTGGAAGACCACAACACACCCACAGTACGTAACCGCTGAATCGCACAGCTACAGAACTGCAGAAAATGCTATTAAAAAAAAAATGTTTTTTTAGTATAGCACAGTAGAAGACAAATATATAGAAATGGTTTATTTCACACGCCTCCACATATGTATAACACACTGCAAAATATTTTTTGTGGCCCTAAATGGGTCTTTTTGCAAGCGTACATTAAAGTGAAAAAAAAAAATTATTTTTTGCCCTAAACGGGTCTTTTTTTGCACGAACAAAGTAAAATGCAAATTTCTTATTTTTTTTGCCCTTAATGGGTCTTTTGGAAAAGAGCACAGTAAAGTGCCTTTTTTTTTGCCCTAAATGGATCTTTTTCCAAGAGCAGAATACACCCACAGTATGGAAACGGTGTATCTCTCAACATAATATATGCAGTGCTGGTGCACTGAGCTTGCAGATAAAAGGTAGATTTTCTCTGACACTGGGCTCATGGCAGTGTAAAAAGACTGCACTGCAACACAAACAGGTAAACCTATGCAGATCGCTGAGTTATATCTCTGAATCTGGACTCCTATTCCTATATAATATATCTCTCGCCCTGAAAGCACCAACAGGAACCTGGTCCTACACTACACTGTCTCTCTATCTTTTCCCTCAGATTCCAGAATCAGGACTAACTCATGTATTTTTCAATCTCTCCCTAAAAGCAGCAGCAGCAGACAAGATCCTCTCCCTATCTATTCTGAAGCAGAGTGACGTGTGTGCTGTGTGCCTCTAGCTTATATAGAAGCTGGGTCACATGTTGCACTGACCAATCACAGCCATGCCATTAGTAGGCATGGCTATGATGGCTTCTAAGGGCACACCAGCTAATCAAAAGGTGATTGGCTGGCCCCTGAAGCATTTCTAACTGCGCCATTAGATTGCCGAACCCGAACTTTCGCGCAAAGTCCGGGTTCGGGAAAAAGCTAAAGTACGGTACGGACCCGAACTTTACAGTTTGGGTTCGCTCAACCCTACTCACCACCCTTAGGGACCGCTCGGTTCCGCTGTATGAGCCGCGCTGCAGCACGAGTGAAGCCTGAGGAGAGTGCAGAATTTGTGAGGAGACTGAGATTTTCGCACCGTCAGCAGCACCGCTAGAGGCCGAAAACGAAAGTGAAAGCGCCGTGACTACAGGAAAATGCGCTTGTATAACTGCGTATTTGAGCCGCGGCAAGATGGCCACCGAGCGCACTTTTTACATTTAAAACACAGCGCCAATGGCGCACGCAATAAGGCCCCACACACTCCACCAGAACACTTCCCAGAGTTCACCAACAGCCATGAGCGCCCCCCCCCAGGCCAGAGTGACCCTCCAAGCACAGCACCAGTACAGGGTGCAGAGAGCAGCATAACAGGGGGGAGACAGGGAGAACCCCCACATAAAGAAACACAGCCAGCCCGTATGGGAGAAAAAGAAACCCTGGACTGCCGCACTCTGTATAGACAGTTATTTATTTCAAAATTTCAAGTAAAAAAATCCAAATTCAAAATAAATCCATAGATCCAAAACAACAAATGCAGATAGTGTGCATGCAGGGAAGGGGGGCTAACACGTTTCACGTCACGAATTGACGCTTACTCACACCTTAGCTATGAGTAAGTGTCAATTCGTGACGTGAAACGCGTTAGCCACCCTTCCCTGCATGCACACTATCTGCATTTGTTGTTTTGGATCTATGGATTTATTTTGAATTTGGATTTTTTTACTTTAAATTTTGGAATAAATAACAGTCTATACAGAGTGCGGCAGTCCAGGGTTTCTTTTTCTCCCATGCATCAGTGCAGAGCCAGCACCTGTGTGAGTGACCGGGCGGAAGCAGCCATTTGGTGAATTCTCAAGCTTTTGAGCGGTACGTTTTTCCTTTCACAGCCAGCCCGTACTCACCTGCAGCAGGAGAGACTACTTACCCGTCCCTAGAGGGACCCACTGGCTTGTTTCAGACAGACCAATCACAGAGTAGTACTGCGTAGCTGTCGGCCCGGTCCACCGCGAAAGATACAGTCAGGTACTGTTCAATCTTGAGAGTACCGCGGGAGGATGAAAGCAACCCGGCCACCCCTGGAGTCATGGGGTATGTTGTGAACTGAGTCTCACGCACACAAAGCGAGGATCAGCACGCTCGATGGTCGGACAGGGAAGACTACAAGGATACTAGTGTACCCAACCTGTTGCCCAGCCGACAGTTGATTGAAGGTCTCAAAAATAAAATAATAAAATTCCCAAAGGAATAAAAATGTAAAAAGTAAAATCTTCCAGGAGACTGGCTCCTGAAAGAGCCACGTCTTCTCCTTCTGCTAGGCAGAAAAAAACGGAGGCTGCTAGCTGCAGTTGGGAGGGTAATGTCCAGGGGGACCGCCCCCCTGGGCGGGGCTGTTCAGCTCTGGTTTGTTCTAGAATGTTTTAACATCTAACATTCTGCCTAGGTCTTCTCCTGCAAGCAGGGACATATACCCCACACGTAATCAGTATGAGAGCTGTGTCAGTCCATGGACGATAAGAGAAATAAGCCTTTAAAATTAGCACTTTAGATTTTTCATGTTTGAGTCCCATAGACTAATGGTGTTCGGATGTTTGAACAAATTTATTGCCTGTTCGCAAGTTCTGGTGCAAACCGAACTGGGGGGTGTTCGGCTCATCCCTACTTGTAAGTATAGGCATGTTTGCCATTTTTATATAAAAAAATAAAAATAAAAAAAAGCTGTATAACCACTTTATTATGGCCCCTGACATTCTCCTCTCCTACACATCTGATCTCCACTCATCAGATCTCTTTTTCTGCACATCTGTACATTAATTCCTTTATCTCCATCCCCATCCTTTATTTGACCTGTACATTAACCCCTTCATCTCCTCATACCTCTGTGCATAACCCCTAGGTCTTTATCTAATTCACCATTATCAAGCTACATATTTTACCCCTCTCAATACCAGCATGTTTATTAATTTTCAAATAAATGTTGGCAAAAAAAACTTGATCAAAATAAGATGTATACTTTTCAAAAAGGGTAATTTTAGGGGTTTTCTTACTGTTCTGGCTTTATTTAACCAGACAGTAAGGTAAACAGTTTTTTTTCAAAATTGTTGGCCTTATTTCTTTATTTAGAAAAAAATAAATAAAAAAGTGGTTACTAAAGACCAAAAGAAAGCTCTGTCTCCAATAAAAATTAGATGCCATTTATTTGGGTACAGTGTTGCATGGCAAAGTAATTGTATCACAGCACTGGAAACTAAAAAATAGCCTGGTAATGAAGGGGTATATACTGGGTGGTGCTCACTTGGTTAAGCAGCATGTGCAGCACAGTGATCAGGCTCCCATGTCTGCTCTCCTAAATGGTAACTTTGCAGAGGCACAACTCTATTGTGGGCCAGAGATACCATAAACATTCATTCAGCACTATGTATCACACGGTACAACTCTATTGTGGCCCACAGATACCAGAGACACAGCCAGGGGTGGACTGACCATTTGGGGACTTGGACACTGCCCGAGGGTAAGGGGCCAGTAGGGGGCCCCATGAGAGGCTCCATCACTGCACCGATACTTGTTGCAAAGTACCTGCAGAGAGGCCTCTTTCTCACCTTCCCTCTCTCACCCTCCCCTCTCTCTAACCCCTTCTTCCTCTCACCCCTCTCTCACTCTTACACCCTTTCTCTCGCTCGTACACCCTCCCTCTCACCCCACCTCCTCCTCTTATATACTCTCTCTCACCCCCTCTTTCTCAACCCCCCTCAATTTCTCACCTCCCTCTCCTCCCCACCTGTTACCCCCTCATCTATCCCTTCCTCTGTCTCTCTCCTACTTTCCCATCTCTCTCTCCACCTATTGCTATATATTGTGTCGCTCCTCCCTCTCCACCTCACCCCTTCTCTCTCTCTCCATCCCTCCACCCCCTCATCCCCTCTTAGTTTCAAATAGGAGTTTCTTTCATATTTCAGGCTTTCAGTAAAAAATGTGTTCTTAGTAGATCTTCCATGTTTTCTTTTTTTTACGCAAAGTTGTAGGGGTTTGCAACCCTGTCAGAAAGGAGCTGAACGAGAGCTGAATGCAATTATCCCCCCAATCATCGGGCACCTTTACTGTAACCAGCAGGTGCTACCTTCAGCCCCCGAACACCACATCCAATTTATTTTTCTGACATTGGTGCCCAAATTATGATCTTAAACACAGGCCCTGCATTCATAAAATTTACCTGGCTGCGTCTTAAAGATGGCTGCCATGCGGGCCCATCTTTAAACATGGATATGCCCAGCGGCTTCTATGGAAAGAAGCTGGGAACTTCCATGCAGACTATGCTGCAGTATATTTTTAAATGCCTCCTCTATGCAGCTGAGCTGCAATAACCAATTGATCGGGCTCACAGAGGCATGGTTGGGAAGGCGTGAGGCACCTGACAGGTTCTCAGATGGCCACCAACTTTAAACCTGTCAGGTGTTCGGTGTGTACCCAGCAATTCCAAGGGGAATCTCTGTGAGGCTAAACTACAGGACACGAATTGGGCACTGCCCCATTCTTGAACATAAAGGCCCGACAGCCTCTGTAGTTTGCTGATAGGCATTTCTGTAGAGCTGAGCTGGATTATGTGGAGAATGGCTGCCACAAACGCATGTAACGTGGGCAGTGCAATATGGAGGAGAGGCTTTGTGTGGGTGTAGCTTGAGTGTGGGAGGGGACACAGGGGGCCCCATGATCTCCTATTGCCCGGGGACCCCATAAGTTGTTAGTCCGCACTTGGACACAATGCTACTGTGGGCCACTAATACTATACACATTCATTCAGCACCAGGTATTCCACAGTACAAGTCTCATATTCAGCCTATAAAACATTACTAAACATGCACACATTGCAGACACTGATAACAGAATGGGTGTGTGTTTTTTTCTAAAAGCTGAAAGGAGGCAAATGTAAATATAGGACATGGCTATAATGACCCCTCTGCTCCTCTGAGTCACAGATGTCCTGATGTGTTGAGAGTCTGCCTAAGGAGGATCCCTATGGTTCATGCAATTTATCTCCCTGTGTGTATGGTGACATCCAAGTGGAGGATTTTCAAGCGCGTTTTACTGCTTTTGATTAAGCAGTCCACTTATTGGAGTAAGAGTCACTGTGAACCTTTCCCTCTTGGTGAAAGATACTTTCCAACACTTTCCTTTGTGTGGACCTACACCTATTGGACTGTTTTTATGGAGATGTCATATTTTCTCAACATTGGGACTTTGTTAACATTTATCGCTGCACTTTGTGATTTATGTTACTTTGTCTTTTTGCCAGGAGATTTGTGTCAGCAGCTGTGTTGCTATTATTAACGTTATCATTCACTAGCATGGATATTTTGGGTTTTTATTTACCTATAAAATTAGCTTTAGAGAGCATAAGCACCCTCAGATCAATGTGAAAATATTAAGACTGAAAAAAGAAATAAAATGATTGATCCATATTAGTTAAGTATAACAAATGGAATCTATTTACCTGTCATCCCTCTTTTTTACACTGGCAGTCTTCTAAAGGGTAAATGTACGCCTGTTATCCGTTATTTATTTAAATATATTGTGGACAGATTAGTAATATAATATTTTCATAATACTTGTCTTTTTATTAAACACATTGCACCTTATTTATTTACAAGTGCTTGAAATGAGAATCATTTGTACTGCCCCAAGAAAAATCAAGATTCACATTATTATGTCCAGTGTTGCAAACTAGCAACTCGTGACATTCATTTAACAGGTTAACAAATATATAGCTAAAAGTCACTGAGCTTTGGTGCAAAATCTGGCTCACTAGTCCATGCTTCTGCCAGATCCACATTGTGTGGCCTAAGGGGAGCAGCCCACCCTTTCCCAATTGCTCCCTTCTAGACTTGCAGAGAAAAATACCATTCATTTGTAGAGAGAGGCAGTCTATTTTCAGAACACATAATAGATGGCCTCTCCATAGAAATACATGTGAATAGGTTTCTACACATGTGCAGAAAGGAAAAGCAAACAGAGCAAGTAGTGGCAGACACAGCATAAATCTGACAGAAGCATGGATAGGTGATAGGTGAGTATAAGACTTTGAAGGAGGGGTTAAGTTAAAGGATAACTGGATGCAAGATTATCCTTTAAGAAGCATGATGTGTTAGTAGTTATAGGTTATATGACTGGCAAAGTAGGTCAAAAATAACAACAAAACAGAAAAATACAATGGGCCAAGCAGGGTTAGTAATAGAAACAGTTGATGTCACACATCTAAATGTGAACTAATGTAAATATGAATATATCCACATTCCCTCAAGAAAATAAAAAGCTTAAACAGATGTTAGCCATATACAGTATGTGTGAGGTCATTACCTCACAAGAGATTGACAGCTGACAGTAGCATCTACCACATGCTCATAGTGGATATCTAGGTAAAGATTGTAAAGATCCTATCCTCTACGAATACCTAAAAGGAAAATGTGGGACAGAAAAGATCAAGAAAACCCTGTAGCTGCAATTGCAAAACAAGGTCATACTTGGTGACGTATCTCTAATGTGTGCAGTCCCTGCAGCGCACATGGGCCCTAAAGGGGGATGGGACTCACTGTGCACTCACTGCACACATTGGGTATTTGATTCAGGAAAGAGGACGCTCCTCGCCGCAAAGCTATCTATTGAGCTGCCTGTTAATTGAAGCTGCTGCTCAAAGATCCGTGTATGCCAAGATCTGTGAGCGGCATCTTAATTATCTCAGGAAACATGGCAACAAGAATGCGTCAAGGAGAGGGGAAGCAGTGAGGATATGCTGCAACACAGATGAGGCCTGCATGCAGTTGGTTGCAGTGTTATAGCTGGGGCTGCATTGCACAATCAACTCCTTGTGACACTTTGGAGAAAACCGTGCATTGGATTAAGGTGTAGTCTAGGTTACTGCATCTTCTTTACCCTGGTTCTGACCTTCATGTCTTGTTTAAGGCAGGCTGGCACATACACACCCCAGTCATCCTGTGAGTTTTGCCAAGTAACCTCATGGATAAGTATGTGCTGCATATAAAAAAAACTGTAGGTGGAGTTAATCCTGTTCATGTTTGTATAGAATGTGCTTTATCGAAAATGACTACACCAGTTAAAGCATTTTTTCCCCCTAAAAAATGGATCCCGCTTCCTTAACCACCAAGATTTTACCCCCTTCCTGACCAGAGCACTTTTTACAATTTGGCACTGCGTCGCTTTAACTGTCAATTGCGCAGTCATGCAATGCTATACCCAAACAAAATTTGTGTCCTTTTTTTCCCCCACAAATAGTTTGTTTGGTGGTATTTTATCACCTCTGCGGTTTTAATTTTTTGCGCTATAAAACAAAAAAAGAGCGTCAATTTTGAAAAAAAAAAAAAAATGTTGCTATATTAAAATATCCCCAATTTAAAAAAAAACAAAAAAAAAACAACAAGTTTCTTCATCAGTTTAGGCCGATATATATTCTTCTACATATTTTTGGTAAAAAAAAAAAAATGCAATAAGCATATATTGATTGGTTTGGGCAAAAGTTCTAGCATCTACAAACTGTGGGATAGATTTTTTTTTTTTTACTAGTAATGGCGGTGATCTGCGATTTTTAGCGGTACTGCGACATTGCAACGGACAAATCGGACACTTGACACTTTTTTGGGACCATTGACATTTATACAGCGATCAGTGTTATAAAAATGCACTGATTACTGTGTAAATGTCACTGGCAGGGAAGGGGTTAACACTAGGGTGTGATCAAGGGGTTAACTGTGTGTTTCCTCAGCGTGTTCTAACTGTGTGGGGATGGGAGCGACTACAGTACCTGACCGTGAGATTGTATTTCCAGCGCAATGGGATCGCGCTGGAAATCGGCACTGCAAGGCTGTACTTCTCGGGCTTGTCGCCCCCCACAAGATGCAGCATGGCCATAGGAATCTATTGGGGGCGGCGAGCGGGAGGAGAGGCAGAGCTCAGCGCTGGCTCCCGCAACGGGGGTCACGGAGGGCCAATATCGCCGCTGCAGAGCCGCGTTTAGATACAATATCGCGGTCAGGTACTGTAGGTGAGGAGACATATAATTTTTCCTACTTAGTAGGAGCAAATGATATGTTTCCTCTTCCCTGACAGCACAGGGATTTGTTTACACGCTCGTGCACGTGATCGCGCTCGCAAGCCACGCGCACCGGGTCACCCGGGATTTCGCCCAAGGGAGCAATTCTGTCGCTGTATATCTGCGTGAGCCAGTCAGGAACCTGTTAAAGTATGTTATACAGCACAAGACTTGTGCTGTGTCATTTCCCCCCCCCCCATATCGCCTGATATACCTGGTTGATCCTGCCTATGCCCTCCCTATGCCCTCCCCTCTGTAAACTGACCATGGTTTATCATGGCTGCTGAGCACCATGGTCAGTTTACATGCTTCTGACAGCTTCAGCCCTGCTCTCTGGACTCATGTGTCCTCTGTACACCACCCCCTTCCCTCCCTGTCTGTCAGCTCCATCCACTCCACAATCCTCCCCTCCTGCTGCTCTCATATTTATTGTATAAGCATGCCATCCCCTCTGTTATATAACGCTATGTGCCCCTGTGCTGTATAAAAAAATGCTGATTATAATTTATAGCCTCTCCAGGCACTCACTTGACTCAGATCTCTCTCCTCCCCAGGCTGACGTCAGCAGCAGTGCTCGGCCCCGCCCACTATAGCTGTCAGCCAGGCAGAGGAGAGCGCTGAAGAGTCACGTGAGCGCCGAGAGATGCTCTAAGATAAGATATAATCTGCATTCATTTTTTTTATACAGACAGGCACAGGGGCACATAGCGTTATATAACAGAGGGGATGGCATGCTTATACAATAGTGGGTTAACAACTTCTAAAGTTACTTTTGGCTATACAATATCAGAGTTTAATTATACCCAGCAATAAGTAAGAAGCCATCTATTATTTTGACTGCTCTAATCTTGAAACAGATATGGGTTGGTTGCTATTGATTACCATTGTTATGCTTCATTAAACTGCCATTTTCTGTTATGTATGTACAGTATATAATTTTGATTGATTGATAGATGGAGAGTGAGAGATAAGATAGATAGATATCCATCACCAAAAGTATTGGGACACCTGCCTTTACACACACATGAACCTAATGGCTACCCAGTCTTACTCCGTAGGGTTCAATATTGACTTGGCCTACCCTTTTCAGCTATAAACAACTTCAACTCTTCTGGGAATGCTGTCTACAAGGTTTAGAAGTTTGTCTATGGTAATGTTTGACCATTCTTCCAGAAGCGCATTTGTGAGGTTAGGCACTGATGTTAGACAAGAAGGCCTGGTTCACAGTCTACTCTCGAATTCATCCCAAAGGTGTTCTATCGGGTTGAAGTCAGGACTCTGTGCAGGCCATTCAAGTTCCTCCACCCCAAACTCACTCATCCATTTCTTTATGGACCTTGCTTTGTGCACTGGTGCGCAGTCATGTTGGAACATGAAGGGACCATCCCCAAACTGTTGACACAAAGTTGGGTGCATGAAGTTTTCTTTATTTCTTGGTATGCCAACGCCTTAAGAGTTCCCTTCACTGGAACTAAGGGGCCAAGCCCAACCCCTGAAAAATAACCCCAAACCATAATCCCCCTCCACCAAATGGTTATACCTTAGAGAAACTCAAGCAAGTTAAAAAATTAAGACAACCAAGGACGTGCAACACACACCAGATCAACGAAAGAACAAAGTTGAGAATCTTTTAGAGCAATGTTGAATTGGGTTTATTCTATCGATATTCTATTCTATCCCAGAACAGGAAGTTGTCCTGTCCGCTTAGTACATAGGGATCAGCTAACTGCAGCAATACATAGACACAGAGGACTCGATCAACCATTTAACTACAAACTGTAGCCACAATATGTGAGCTTGTCATTAAAAAGGTAAAGCAAACAAAAAATACAGGGAACATAATTACATTAATACCTAGTTAAAACAACAAAATTATTTGAAAGTGTGCAATGCCTTTAATAATCATAAACCTTCCTCCGAGTCTAAAGCTTGCACATTATTTGACTGTATGTGGGTCTCTCAGGGCAGCTCATCAGGGCAGACTTTTCACTCTTGAGACCATTCAAACACATTTCAGAGCATATCTGTCTATTGACCCTTCTGTGCTGCCAAAAAAACACAAGCAATTTTTAGTAGAAACCCATAGCATACATTTCTCCTTCAATATAAAAGAAAGGTTAACGTATTTATTTTGCTAAACAAATAAAGAAAAACCCAATCACCTATCCTGTCTGGGCTGCTAGGCTGAACAGCAGGAGCACCCTATCTGTACAGAAACCCTGCCGGTGGATTTTCCTAGTTCAGTAAGACAAGCACACTTCAAATCACCTGTATTCACAGATGAAGTTTCCTGCTGTTTTAAGCTTTTATTAACTTTCAGCTGCTCTCCTTGCGCTGGTCATTGGGACGTGCTCACAGCTGAGTCTGGACTTTCTTCCTCTCCTGTTTTTTTTTTTTTTTTTTTATATAGGCTGTAAGGTATAATGGCATGCAGGAACAATATTCTGTTCTGTACAGTCAACTTATCTAATACCTAATTTTGGTAAACATATTCATAAAATAGCTACTTATTTTTATACAGAAATATTCCAACATGATCCTACCCTGTTATAAAGTGCATCGCTCCCATATCTCCCACTCAGTGAGTCTTAAGTTTCAAAATAGTAAATAGTAAGATATGTTATTTTCTCATAGTCACCAATTTGTTTCAAACTTTCCATTTTCATTTTTTTGATGGATGTGAAGAAATAAAAAGCGTTATCAGCACTAACACTCTGATATATCAAGCATACTAAATTGATTGATCATAGATAAATTCAATGTCAAATGTGGGAAGCTGACTGCCAACTATGTTGTACTGGTTGGAAAAGATAACATTAAAGGCCGTTTTATGACTTATGGTGGTAAACGGTTTTAAGATAAAAATACAACTTTACTGATATTAAGGTAAGGTATAAAAAGGTAGAGTAAAGCAGAAAGACCACCCTCAAGCCACAGAAATATTGTATACACTGCTGTTGATTGCATTGCTCAGCAAATTAATGTAGCACATTCAGATGCAGTTTTTGCTGGAAGCTTACATAAATATCAAATTTGCTGTGGCATCATTTTGGAATAAAAGTTTTGATTTTCAAAATATTTATTTCTTTATCGTACATCATGGGACATAGAGCACCATAGTAAATACTATGTGGGTTATAGGCCACCTTCAGGTGATGGACACTAGCACACCCAAGACAGGAAGTCCGCCCTATATAACCCCTCGCACACAGGGAGTACCTCAGTTTTTTCATCAGTGTCTAAGGTGTTGGTAAGGGGTAGAAATTAGCAGGCAGATTTCTTAAGTAGGGATGGGCCGAACACCCCCCCGGTTCGGTTCCCATCCAGAACATGCGAATGGACCGAAAGTTCACGCGAACATTCGAACACCGTTAAAGTCTATGGGACTCGAACGTGAGAAATCAAAAGTGCGAATTTTAAAGGCTAATATGCAAGTTATTGTCCGAAAAAGGGTTTGGGGACCCAGGTCCTGCCCCTGGGGACATGTATCAATGCAAAAAAAAGTTTTAAAAAACTGCCGTTTTTCGGGAGCAGTGATTTTAATGATGCTTAAAGTGGTTGTAAACCCTTACATAGCACTTTAACCTACAGGTAAGCCTAGATTAAGGCTTACCTGTAGGTGCAACAAATATCTCCTAAACCTACACGGTTTAGGAGATATTTGCAAAAAAGACAGCACCAATGTCTACGGCGCATGCGCGCCGTAGACAACGGCGCAGGAGCACTGAGCGTGCCATTAGAGAAAGGGGTCATGCCGTTAGTGGCGGCTCCCATGCGCATGAGTGACGTCACGTGTCTCCGGACAGTCACAGAGCCAGAGTTTGCGGCCCCCGGAAGAAGAGGGGTGAAAGATGGATGCTCGCTACTAGCGAAGAAGACCGGGACATCGTGGGCTTCTCCTGCTGGTAAGTGACACATTATGGGCTACTATGCGATGCATAGTAGCCCATTATGCTTTACCTTTGCAGGGAAATAAAGAGGAAGTAAACCCATCAGGGTTTACTTCCTCTTTAAAGTGAAAAAATAAAAGTGAAATATTCCTTTAAATATCGTACCTGGGGGATGTCTATAGTATGCCTGTGAAGCGGCGCGTGTTTCCCGTGTTTAGTACAGTCCCTGCACAAAATGACATTTCTAAAAGGAATAAAAGTCAGTTCAGCTGCTACCGCGGCTTCTTCGCAGGATCAGGGAGGAAAGGAAGCCGGCAGCTCTTGTAGCCCCGGCGTGGCCCAGAAGATCATGGAAAGCAGAGATTGTAAAGATGGCGGTAGAGGACCCGTGGACCCACCACGTCCAGACATGCTCTCGCAGTGTCCAGTGTTCCACCCTACCTTACAAACTAAGTTTAACGGTTTGGCTATTGAAACCCACATTCTAAAGAATCAGGAGCTTTCAGGTTCAGTGGTGACTACCATAATTAATGCTAGGAAGCCGGCCTCCAGGGTAATTTATTATAGGATCTGGAGGAGAAATGTTTCTTGGTGCGAATCCAAGGGTTGGCATCCTCGGAAGTATGTCATAAGTAGAATTCTTGCCTTTCTACTGCTGGGGGTGTTAATGAAGTTGGCCTTCATTTCCACCCCAGGGTCAAATTTCACCTTATTGATATTGTTTCAAAGACCGCTTGCTTCGCATTCCTTGATCCGGGCCTTTATATAAGGGGCAACATGTATAAATCCACCACTTAGGTCGCCCTTGTGCCCATGGGACTTGAATTTAGTTTTGTCGGTTTTACAAAAACAGCCCTTTGAGCCAATACGCCATATTCCCTTGGTCCTTTTGACAAGGAAATCTTTTTTTCTGCATCAAACTTATATGTGCACATAAATGAAAAAATAAGCAAGCATAAAGTCCATAAGTGAATAAATCCCAGGGGCGTGGCTTGGCGCGCGGTGTGGATGGACGCTGCATAGAAGAGCTCCGGTCAGCAGGACGGAACGGGAGCTATAACGGCCGTTCAACAATATATTATGAGCACACACTGCAGGAGGGGAACACTCGGCAGACTCCTGAGATTGATGGGCACACCGAAAAACAAAATCTCGCCGGACAATTTAAGCAAATACCGTTACACAGATGGAGGCAGAAAACCCAAGATGGCGCCGGTGGCGAGGACTGACAGAGGAGGAAATGGAGGACGATGAGATGTCTTTGTCTGCCTCAGAGGACTCTGCTGGAGGTACTGTACAAGGTGACTGCCCCCTCACTTATGCCTCTATGACAGAGATTGCTGCGAATATTAAGAACGCTTTCTCAATCGCCATAACTGATATAAAAAACAGAACTGCTCAGGCTTTCAGAGCAAATGGCGGTTGCAGAGAGAGCTGGAAAACGGAGAGACAGGGCCCTGACTAGACTGGAGAACATTACTGTAGCTCACTCCCAGCATTTAATAGACACAAACAGGCATTTAGAAGACCTGGACAATCGGGGCCGCAGACACAATATCAGAGTGAGGGGCATCCCGGAAACTATACTGGCCGAGCAGATTAAGCCTGCCCTCACCTCCATTTTCAATGTCCTGCCTCACCGATTGAGTTTGATAGAGCGCACAGAGCTCTCAAACCTAGAGCCCCTGACAACAACCCTCCAAGAGATATAATATGCTGCCTCCCTAATTTCAGCCTGAAAAAGGAAATACTGCAGAAGGCCAGGACAAATGACCAAATCATTTTCAATGAGACGGACATTCAACTGTTCCGGGATCTATCCCAATCACTTTAAAAAACAGGAGAGCTCTGAGACCATTGCTGGAAGTGTTGAAAAAGCAGGGTATAAACTATAGGTGGAAGTTCCCCTTCGCCCTGCAGGCTACATTCAATAACAAGCAGCACCTGCTGAGAACCCCTGAGGATCTACACAGATTTTGTGAAAACTTGCAAATAGCCCCTATTAATCTACCTGATTGATATGCAGAATTCAAGCTCCCCCCTGCTATCAATAACCAGCCACCACTGCACGGCCCTTCTCCAGCAAAGTCTCCATACCGCCCGGGTCATTTCCGGAAAGGCACTCTTAGAGGCAGTTTCTCCTCGCCATCTTCCAAAGGATTTAAGATGAGGGAACCCAGATAAAGGAAAGTCCTCTCCTTTCACAAAAGTTTTTCGCCTAGTTCATATCAAAAATTGCTCATGTTGAGGAATATGTGTTCCTCCGTTTATAAACCTCATGTACAACGAACTACCTTGACTTACTAACTCTGACATAGACAACCCAATGCTTATCAAGAACAGACACGATAATGTCTATTTTCTGCTTTCTTCAAACTATGGCAGACAGCATTGGAACCCCTTAAAATTTCAGGATGTAAAGGCTGAGTCATCCCCTCAAAGAAGTTTGGCCTCATACACACGGCCGAGATTCTCGTTGAAAAAAACATGTCGTTTTTTTCGACGAGATTCTTGGACAAGAAACTTGTCCCGGCCGAGTGTACACACGCTCGTTTCAAAGAACCCGCGGTTCTTTGAAAGGAGCGTACGCGGTGACGTCATCGACTACGTCGAGCATGCGCTCGTCACATTCGATGCCGTCGCCGCCATCTTGGTATACCCTACGTATGCCTAGGAAGCTACCGCGCATGCGTCGAATTCATTTCGAACATGCGCGGGCTTCCGGGAGGACAGGTAAGTGTACACACACTTACTTTTCTCGTCGAGAAACATGCCGAGGAGAATCTCGACGAGAAAATAGAGAGCAGGTTCTCTATTTTCTCGTCGAGGTTTCTTGTCGGTTTTCTCGACGAGAAACCCAATAGCAGCGTACACACGACCGATTTACTCGGCAAGACCTCTCTGCCAGCAAGTTTCTTGCTGGTTCTTGCCGAGAAAATCGGCCGTGTGTACGAGGCCTTTCTTATGACATAGTTACTGTTCACTAGAAAGAGCTCTCACCCTTACCTTATTTTCTCCCAAACCTGGACATGTTGATAAGTAACAAAGAATCCAGAATACCAATAACCTATCGTGCCTTACACATAGTCATCTTTGAAACAATTATCATAAGATGAACCTATGCCAACCTGACAAAAATTCTGTATATCCTGGCACAATATCATCAGGCAGTTAACTGTTCATTTTTTATCTTTGCATGTTTTTGGATTTATTTTTTCTGCTCTTATTTTTTCCACAAGACTGAGACGCTACAGGCACACTAATTAAAACCTCACCATAGAACCCTGAAGCTGAAGATCGTTCGTCCTCATTGAATTGTAAGGTGTGGATTTACAGCAACGTTGTTTTTTCTGTTACTGTGAGTACTCATTATACCACACCTCTAGACACATACTGTAGCATGGAGAGGAGCTTATTTTCATGGACTGCTTCACCCCTATTCTAAGCTACCAGCTGGGATCAGTGCTTTTTATGAAAACGGCACAGAGAAAGTCAGCAGACAAGCCAGCAGAGGGGAGAAAGTGAGGCTTCCCTTGGCAAGGCCCCAACAGGGGAGACAACAGTGCCAGCATCATCAACAAATCAGGAACGTGAGTGTGGTGATGCCCAAAATTTTGATGAGTGTGATCAGAGTGCTGGACCCAGCAAAGAGCCTCCAGTGGACCTCACATCCCAAGACACCAGTCATCCAGAGGGTGGAGTAGGGCATCTACTAGAAGAAGATTTAAATGAGCCTGTTGTTTGCCCCAGCCCGCACTGCTACATGCACATTCATGCTACCTGGGACCATAGGATCTCATGAGGTGAGCTGACAGTGCCCCTGGAGAGGAGCTGATGAGTACAACACCATTCGCTGGCTGAACTACATGAAGTGAAGCAGAAATAACTTCTGAGGAGTAGCTGACAGGCACAATACCATCCGCTGTCTGGTGAGTACAATACCTAGGGGGAACGTATTTCACCATGACAGGGATGAAGGTATGATTTATTATTACAGCTGTCTAGTGTGAAGTGGGCTATTTTGATGCATCACCAATCATTGGATATTGAATCAGTAGTATTGAGCCAAGGAAGTGTCAACTATATTATTTCACCCCTGTCTTTTCCTTTTGGAAAGAATCTAACCACACCACTGTGGCAGTGAAAGTTTGGACTCAGATTGTTTGACTTTTTAAAAGACTCTTGGATTCTGAGTGCAGGTCACTCTCTTTCACCCTTTAAGTAATTTTTTTGGGTTGCTTTACTACATGCATTCATTTTCTGTCAGATAATTAATTTTATCAGGAGAAGCAAATGTGTTGTTTCTATACAAGCGCTGTTAATGTTTAAATGTCTTAATTTTAATTCATTGGAACATATTTTTTTATATTTGTCTATTATTTTATAACAGCAGCTAAGAGACAGGTTACACGTTCATATAGGTCTGTTTGAGCGCTTGGATCAGATACACTTAGGTGGTTCATCTGATATTTTACATACTAGCTATAGTAGACTAATGTTAATTTTGCAGAGATTCAAAACTTTGTTATCACTATAAAATGTTCTACATTCCTAAAAATCACACGGCCTCAACTAGCACTTGAGTATTAGATATAAAATTTCCTGTTCCTCCTAGACCCGATTATTTACATTTAATTCTAATAAACATCTCATTTTCATCCACAAAGGCTCCTCCCACTTACCCCCGAGAGTCATTTGGAGGTTGCCCCTTTTGTTTTGTGTTCCCCCCACTTTTTTTTTTCTTGGGAATAAAAAGGCACCCTCAGGTCCTGTACCCTACGGGTGACGACTAGGGCTTAGACTCTTCTTGGGTGTATTCACACCAACTCCAACTGACTCATTTAACTCCAATATAGCCAATAGATACCACCCTACCCTGCTACAATCCCAATTTCCCTCTCTATCCCCCCTTCCCACCCTCTAATTTTCTCTATTTAAAAAGGTTAAATTACTTCGTACCAAGATCTATTTAAAATGTCATTCTCCTTTTTAGGCCCTTCACCAACGGTAGTCTCACATAATGTTAACGGTCTCAACATCCCAGAGAAACGATCCAAACTTCTTAAAGGAACTCAGTAAAGTCAAACCTCTAGTAGTATTCATACAAGAGAGACACACTTTAAGGGACAAAACATCCCCAAAATTACTGACAACCTCTATACTGTGGCCCACCATGCGACAAACCCTTTAGCCAAGACGAAAGGAGTCTCCATACTAATTAATAAAAATGCCCCATTTGAACTCAAACAATTGATAGACCCGGAGGGCAGGTTCATATTCCTAAAAGGCACTTGGGAGGGGTCACCCATCACACTGGCGAATGTGTATTTCCCAAACAAATCGCATATTACATTCTGTAGTAAAATAGTCAATGAACTAAAATGGTTTGAAGAGGGTTGTATAATGTTAGGTGGAGACTTTAACATTCCCCTCTCACCACTTCAGGTCACATCAACTGGACACTCCCGTGTCTCCTACAAAATACTGAAACACATTAAGGCCCTATTACAATCTTTGGCCCTAGTGGACACATGGAGATCAACACACCCCACTGAAAAGGGACTATTCTTTTTTTTGTGCCCCTCACAAACGATATTCAAGAATAGACTTGATTTTTATCACACAAAAGAGACCTCCCTAACCTAGTCAGAGCTGAAAAAGGCATAATTTCCCCATCAGATCACGCCCCCACAGCAATTACAATAAGATTCAGTCCTCCCAAAAGCTTGACATTCAATTGGAGACTTAATGCCGCTCTGACAGACCAATCAATACATGACAGTATACATGACTCCATTAGAACATACTTCCTGAATAAGGAGGACTCAGACGCTGACCCTCTAAATAACTGGGAAGCCAGCAAATCCGTGATCAGAGGTGAACTAATAAAATGTGGGGCCAGGAAAAAAGAGAACGTGAAAAGGAGATAACTCAACTGTCCAACACAATAGCTAGATTAGAGCTACAACACAAAAAATCACAATCCGCTAAGGTAGAGGAAGAACTCATCTGTAACAGGCAAACCCTGAAACAATTGTTAGACCTACAAACCCAAAAATCCCTTTTCTTTAAGAAAAACATTTTCTATGAACATGGAGACAAAAGCGGCATGCATTTAGCTAGAGCCCTGAAAGACGCTACAATAGCGAACCATGTACATGCGATCCGCAATAAACAAAGTACACTTGAACACGACCCAGACCAAATAGCAAAAATCTTTCATACCTTCTATACTAAACTCTACAATTTACCCACACAACATACACCACCACATATTATGACATCTAAAGATGAAACGATCAGGAATTTTTTAATAAACAGTAAGATACCCTCCCTTCAAAGAGAAGACATCTCAACCCTAGAAGACCCCATAACAATAGCTGAGATAAAAGGAGTAATCAAAGAGCTAAAGGTAAGGAAAAGCCTAGGCCCTGATGGGTTTACCTCCCAGTATTACAAAAAACTTTTACTCAACTGATATCCAACCCCTTACTAAAAGCATTCAATTATTTAGCCGAACACAAGCATAACTCCAACTCACTACTCGCAGCACACATATCGGTAGTCCCCAAACCAGATAAGGACCACTCGGATTGCGCAAATTTTAGACCAATCTCATTGCTGAATGTTGATATTAAATTGTTAGCCAAAATTCTAGCCAACAGAATAAAAACCTTACTCTCGCAAGTTATTGGCCCTGAACAAGTGGGTTTTATGCCAGGTAGAGAAGCCAGAGACAACATCACCAAGGCCCTCAACCTTATCCATCATGCGAGGCACACAAAGATCAAGGGCCTTCTCCTGTCTACAGATGCGGAGAAGGCTTTCGACAGGGTCTCATGGGACTACATGCTAGCAACCTGTTCACATATTGGCTTAGGGGAGAACATGTTAAATTGGATCCAGGCCCTATACATCAACCCCCAGGCAAAAATGTAAATGAATAATGTTTTTTCTGACCCAATTAAAATAAATAATAATGGTATTCGCCAGGGTTGCCCTCTTTCCCCCTTGCTCTTTATCATATCACTGGAACCTCTTATCAGGACCATAAATAACTTGCAAGACATTAGAGGCTTTACGGTACTCAAGAGAGAATATGAAGTAGCTCCATACGCTGACGATCTCCTCTTTATGACACAACCACATATATCCATCCCTAACCTTACAGGAGGTTTTCAAATTTTTGGGTTATATTTCTAACTTCAAAAATAAATCAAACAAAATCAGAGGCACTCAACCTGAATCTTACCCCCAAAAACTTTGACCTACTTAAAAGCAATCATAACTTCAAATGGGAACAGAATACCCTTAAATATTTAGGAATTAAACTAACCCCTTCTATTGACAGTCTTTTCTTAGCCAATTTCATCCCCCTTTTACACTCTATCACCACAGACCTACAAAAATTGACTCCCAGGCTCTTCTCTTGGTTTGGTAGAGCATCTATTCTAAAAATGACTATTCTCCCGCGACTGCGCTACTTCTTTAACGCCTTACCAATCACAATACCCATCTCTTTTTTCTCTAAATTACAATATGTACAGAGAAAATTCCTGTGGGCTGGGAAAAAGCCAAGAGTAAGCCTGAAACTCCTTACACTTCCAAAAAACAAAAAGGGGGCATCGGTTTACCAGATTTAAAAAAATATCACATTGCTTCCCACATCACCAGATTGATAGACTGGCATTGTCACGGGAAACACAAAAACTGGATACTAGAACGAGACCACAATATGAAACCAATTCTATATTACCCTCGGTCCACTAATTCCAAACACATCAGGAAAACGACTAACCCGTTAGTAGCGGCCACGCTTGATATTTGGCATAAAATAGCTATCCCATACAAATTAGCTATAATCCTGGGCCCATTAACCCCGATTACTGACAATCCAGACTTCACACCAGGAGAAAACCAACCAAGAATCCCGATTACTGACAATCCAGACTTCACACCAGGAGAAAACCAACCGAGAATCCCGATTCCTTCCACTACTGGCAAACTATTGGTCACCCACTGCCTAACTGATAATGTTAAATCCCTGGATGATTTCAGAACAGACTTTGGTGAGCCATTACCCAATGCATGGCTTTATTTGCAGCTGAAAGACTTCCTAGTCAACACCAAATATAAAAGTGCATACTGTGAGAGTTTGACCCAGCTAGAACAGATTTGCTATTCTAGAACCCAAGTCCTAAGGACAACTTCTTTGGCTTACTCCTGGCTGAGTCAATCGCAAACAGATTCATGCAACATATATAACAACAAATGGGAAAAAGACCTAGGTCTTAATCTCAGCAATGCACAATGGGAAAAGGCATGCATTTTGCTCACAAATGCTCACTGAGCACAAGGTACCAGGAAACCTCTTACAAATTGTTAACGCAGTGGTATATGACCCCCATGAACCAAAATGTGGTCAAACTCCTCAGATATTTGCTGGAGGTGCAATGGGGAAGTCGGTTCTTTTTTGCACATTTGGTGGACATGTCCCCCTATCCTTGACTACTGGACCCAAATAACAAAATGGATAAAACATATTACTGAAACTAAGATTGATCTGAATGCAGCTGCATGCCTATTGCACATCAACCACTTTACGATTAGCAAATACAAAAAAGCGTTAACAAGGCATTTACGGACAGCAGCCAAAACACTAATTCCATTGCACTGGAGAACCACCAGAATTCCGACAGTCAAGGATTGGTTGGACAGAGTTAGGTTTATTTACAAGATGGATGAGATTGTAGCAATGAAAAAGGAAACCACCGAAAGTTTTCATAAACTATGGCAACCCTGGGTATTATTTATGTACTCTACTGAATTCCAAACTCTGACAAATTGAGATCTTTCAGATCCACATTACTAGTAAAAACAATCAGCTTGATGAATGACTTTTTCTACTTCTCTTTAATACAAGAATTTTCTCTCTCATGTCAGTAAGTGGACATAACAAAAACCTCTACGGATAGCCCAATAGATTTGTGTGTTAATCATTACTTATTAATATACATATGTAGAAATGTATTATGGTATTGGTGTTGAAGTCTTCGCCTTTCCCCATCCCCCCCCTTCCTCGCTTTCACTTCCCCTTACCACTTTACCTCTCCCCCCCCTCCTAGCTCCTGTCCCTTATTCCCTATCCTCTCTCCCCACCCCCCTTCTTATCCCTTCCTCCAATTAAGGATCATTAAGTCAGATTTAGCTTGTCCTAATTAAAATGTATGTACACTACCTACTAGACTTTATTGTTCGGTACAACATATTGCCATTGTAGTATTACGGTTAATTATTTGTAATAATTTTCTTTAAATAAACCTTTGATTGTGAAAAAAATAAAAATAAATATCCAACACCAAAACGGAATGCTCTGAGATAAAACTTCTAGATCTTCCACCACAAGTGCTCAGTATGAAGATGGCCACTCACCAGATGAGTTTTTTTACAATCTAGCCCCTTCCTGAGTGGCCATTGGAGTGGATTTATGCCATTAGCAGAACCAATCTGGTGTTCCCAAAGAATTTTTTGACTGTCCTGTAAAAAAGGGGGTCAAACAGCTCTGGTGAGTGGCCATCTTCATACTGTGCACTCGTGGTGGAAGATCTAGAAGTGTTATCCAAGAGCATTCCGTTTTGGTGTTGGGATTTATTCACTTATGGACTTTATGCTTGCTTATTTTTTCATTTATGTGCACATTTAAGTTTGATGCAGTGTTTCTTTGTGCCAGTTTCTCACATGAACATGTATAGCGCATTATTCTTCACTTTATAATTCTACACAGTTTAGTGATTTTAGAGGGGGCAGCTGTTGGTTTACATGTTCTTATACCCAAAAAGCGTAATTTTTTTTTGGTATATATTTTCGCAAATAGTTTTTTCTGGTTTTGCTATATTCTCTGCAAGAAGAGTATCAGAGTTGGCTGCTTTTTCTTGTAAAGAGCCATATTTAATTATTCACAAGGACAGGGTGGTGTTGTCACCCAACCTTTTTGCCTATGGCAGTGTCAGGTTTTCATCTGAACCAGGATGTTGCCCTGCCTTCCTTTTTCCCAGAACCTTGTTCTGCGGAAGAAAAGTCATTGCATTCGCTTGATGTAGTGAGAGCAGTCAAGGTCTATCTGAAAGCGATGGCTCAGATACGGAAAACTGATGTTTTGTTTGTGCTGCCAGAAGGCCCCAGGAAGGGGCAGGCAGCATCGAAGTCTACTATTTCTAAGTGGATTTGGCAGGTTATTAATCAGGCTTATGGTTTGAAAAAGGAGGATTCCACCTTTTCAAGTTAAAGCGCACTCTACCAGAGCAGTAAGTGCTTCATGGGCAGTGCATCAACAAGCCTCCATGACTAAGATTTGCAAGGCTGCAACTTGGTCTTTGGTCCATACAGTCACTAGATTCTATCAGCTGGATGTAAGACGGCATGAGGATGCCGCCTTTGGGCGCAGTGTGCTGCAGGCAGCAGTATAGATCCTCACGTCTGATGGTGGCCTGCTTTTATTTGTGTCTCCCTCCCCTCAGAAGGCATTGCTTTGGGACATCCCACATAGTAAATTACTATGGTGCTCTGTGTCCCGTGATGTACGATAAAGAAAAATAGGATTTTTATAACAGCTTACCTGTAAAATTCTTTTTTTGGAGTACATCATGGGACACAGAGGTCCTTCCCCTCTTTTTGGGATATATCGAAAAAGGCAAAGGGTATAAGGGATGCTGGTATTTTTAATCTTAGCCAACATTCACTTACTGACAATGAAAAATTTGTACTGGACCAGGGGCTCAAGTTTGCTCCGATTAAACACCCCTTAGCAAGTTTGGAGCATTTATGGACGTTCAGAAATATATACGAAAGGTTAATATCAAAAAGGTTTTTTCTGTCACAAACTGTTACCACTACCTTGAATGAGACTAATGGAGTAAGGCATTCTGGCCTGTCCAATGCCTCTTTTTAACCCGCCTGGTTTTATACCACCATCCATATCAGGTTTCAAAAAACTTGTCTTGAAAGACATTGATAAGTTAAAAATTAAAAAGAACTACCATGACTCTCGGTTTCGCAATGGATTAAAATCCTTGAAAGAGAGAAATATCATTCGCCCTGCAGACAAGGGAGGAGGGATAGTGGTGATGGATAAGAGTTCATATGTTTCTGAAATGGAGAGAAATCTGTCAGATGCGGATACATATATTCCACTTAGCCATGACCCCATCTTTAGATATAAAAAGGAACTCACACTACTCATTGATAAAGGATATGAGAACAATCTAAATAAAAAAGAGAGAGACTTTCTCATCCCATTGGCCCCCAGGAAGCCAATCATGTATTTTTTGCCAAAGGTGCATAAGAGTTTGACCAACCCACCGGGGGGACCTATCATTAGTGGGTTGGACTCTATCACCTCTAGAATAGGAAAGTACATTGATGGCTTCCTGCAGCCCCTGGTGTCCGATACTCCATCGTACATCAAGGACTCTGCACAAGTTATTCGATCCTTTGAGGGTCTTGAGTGGAGGGAGGGTTACATTTTGGCTACTGCGGATGTAGCTTCCCGCTACACCATTATTTCTCACATTGATGGTCTGGAAGCTGTTGAAACATTTCTTAAAAAAGGGATTCTAATCTAATTCCATCCCAACAGGAATTCATTTTAGATCTGCTGAGGTATGCTATGACCCATAACTATTTTTGATTTGAGGGAACCCACTACCTTCAGAATAGAGGGGTCGCAATGGGCGCAAAATTCGCGCCCAGCATGGCCAATTTATTTATGGCCAAATGGGAGGAGGATGTTGTCTATGTCAACAGGAGACCCGAATTGGTTTTCTGGGGCAGGTACATAGATGACATCCTCCTCCTGTGGAATGGCGATGATGTCCCTGACTACCTTTATGCAATATCTTAACAACAACCTGTTGGGGATTGTATTACAGTTTGAAATGAGTACTGAGAATATCAATTTCTTGGATCTCAGTATACAGCTCAAGAATGGCACCTTTACTATATCTACTTTCTTTAACAGCACGGATCGTAATGGGTACATCGGACAAGGGAGTTGCCATCACCCATCATGGCTGAAGTCAGTCCACAAAAGCCAATTTCTTCGCCTGAGGCGTAATTGCACTTTGAAGGAAGATTTTTTCACACAGGCTACTATATTAAAAGAGAAGTTTATTGAAAAGGGCTATGTGGCTAATGATCTTAATGCCATCATTGGGGAAGTGGGTGATGTGGATCGTACCCTTATTCTCCAGAAGAAAGATAGGATGTCCTCTAATGAGATAAACTATAATTTTGCCATGGTCACTACTTTCTCACAGCAACACACTGACATTGAGAATTTTAACCAAACATTGGGGGGTTTTGCAAAACGATAACGTTTGGGACCGGTCCTCCCCGATAGGCCGCAGGTTGTTTTTAGAGGGGTCCCCCCCTTTAAAACTCCAGTTGGCTCCTAACATTTTGGATGCTCCGATGCTTTTTTTCAAAGGACTAAAAGGTCATCATCCCTGTTACTATTGTAATGTGTGTGCTATTAATAAAGAAAGGAGTAGACAAATATGCCAGTTAAGTTCCCACACTACAGGTAGGACATTCGACATCAACACTTTCATTACGTGCACATCTCTAAATGTTGTTTACCTTTTGATTTGTCCATGCGGTCTTCAATATGTAGGCCGCACGACACGTGCCATGCATGTTCGTGTGAACGAACATATCACTAATATAAAAAAAGGCTTTCCCAAGCACACAGTGTCTCGGCATTATTTGGAGTGCCATAAGAAAAATCCCAAAGGCACCACCTTTTTCGCCATAGACCGTTTTACTCCACATTGGCGGGGAAGTATGTCCAAGCGGAAAATTTGAAACCCGCTGGATATACGACCTCAAGTGTTACACCCCTTTTGGCATGAATGTCGATTGGGATGTGAATTGTTTTATTAATAATAGCTGAATTATTCTTAAAAAATGTTGTTACTAGTGGATCATATCCACATAGCTACATTTTTTCATTGTTTTTTCATTGTTTTAAAAAAGATCCTTCATTATCTTTATTGATTTTTTAGATTTTTTTTTTTTTCCTCATACATTTGAGCACTATATGTGGAGATTTTGATTTTTCTCCCATCACTGATAGCATAGTGTCATATGCATGTATATGTTATGATTTAGCATTACATGCACAATTCTTAATACTAATTTTATTCGTTTCTATTGGCATTATGGACACTAGTGGGCAGTGTCCATATGTTTTTATATTTATGCTATTCTCTGTGGGAATTTTTGCACTCTGGTGAGCCTCCCTCTATTCCTCGCTTTAGTGCAATCACCCCATAGTTTTATACTTTTTTATCCCCAGGGTCACATTTGTGTATCCTTATTATAAACATATTTTTATCATCACGATTTATATTATTATTGTTTACGAATATGTATTATTGATTTCCTTGCTGGCCTTGCATGTTATTCGTTCCATCATGCGGGAATATGCCACTTGTGCTTTTAAAAATCCAAAGGAAACCCACGCAGACTGCATACGCATACCGTGTAGGTATTATAGTGTGTGTGCTAAACATTTTGCACAAGCCCATGTGTGCATAGCACCGAAGGCGCGCACACTGTTGGCACGTGGGAGGAACCGAGGTACCCCACGCATACTCAGAGAATGCAATACCTACAACTACTGTGAATGTATTTAGTGTAGTGTATAAACATAAACATAATGTGTATGTTTACACCGTGTATTGCACCAAAAGCATGCATGTCATGTAGCGTGGGCGTAAACCCACGCAGACTGCACAGACATACCAGGTAGGTATGTTAATATGTGGATATCCAATCACACAAATTTAGACTGTGCATAGCGCCGAAGCGCCCATACCAATGGAGTGTGGGAGGGAACCGGAGTACCCGGAGGAAAACCACACAGACTGCCTACACATACCGTCTAGCTATTATAGCATGCGTGATAAACATTGAACATGTTTAACTGTGCAGAAGGCCAAAAGGCGCACATACCGTCAGCGCGTGGGAGGGAACCGGAACACCCGGAAGAACTCCACGCAGATAGCATACAGATACCGTGTAGGAATGATAGCATGTGAATAAACATGTTGCACATGTTTATGCTGTGCATTTCCATTGGAGTGTGGGGGGAAACCGGAGTACCCGCAGGAACCCCACGCAAACAGTATACCCATACTGTAAACATGTATAGTATGTGCAATAAACATATTGAACATGTCTATACTGTGCAGAGAGCCGAAGCGCACATACCATGAGAGCGCGGGGGGACACCGGAGCCCCCGGTGGAAACCCGCGCCGACCCAGAGAGTATAATACCTACATACATATACTGTGAATGTATCTGTGAATGTATCTGGAGTCGTGCATAAACATATTTTGTACGTTTATATCATGTATGGCACTGAAACACAGCATTGGAACATGGGGGGACACCCACGCAGACACAGAGACCAATCACACATACATACACTGTGAATGTATGCAGTGTAGAGGTATAGGATGAGTTTAAATTATGGCGCAGAGGCGCATAATCTTCTCTGTATCATTCCAACCTGCTTGACTGTACTGCCGAAGCAGCATGCAGGTAAAAGGTGTAGCGACCTCACCCCTTCTCATTCACGGCTTGTCTGTCTCGTCTAGGGGTTAGCACTGGGGGGAGGGATGAGATACACCACGGCCCATGAAAAAATGAGGGGTGTAGTGGTGGCGCTGCTCTTACGTAAAACCAATCTGCTGGGAGCCCCTGAGGGTATGAAGAATCTGGTGAGTGCTACATCATAAACAATCACGGATAATCACATTCACGGCACAGGCTACTAGAACAAGCACTGCAGCAAAGTCACCAATTTATTTGTCACTATTTTCTGGATTGTCACCATTGATCTTCACTTCATTTTATCAACTTCATTTTTTATGCTGTACATTGTCAGAGTGTATTACGGATCACGTAAACACTTTTTTCTAACTGTTTGGGACCGAGTATAATTCCAGTTGGGTTTAGTAAACACCCGGCCGAGACAACATCCCAATCCATTGTAATTCATTGTTTTTTATTTTGTTTACACTGCATCTCTTACAGCACCACATTGGTAGCATCAATTTACTTCACAGCACTTCCAATAGCTAATCCTCTGCTAGCAAACACCCAGCCGAGCCGGAATTGGAAAATTCATATTACTTATTTATTTCAACTAATTAATGTATTCCAACTAAATCCTTCACTCACTTTAGTCCATCATCACTATCACCTTCTGAAGGCTATTGCTAAGGCTAAGTAAACACCTGGCAGAGACACCCCAATTTATTTACTTATTTCATTTATTTATTTGATTTTTACATTCTATGTGTGGTCCCACTCAACTTAGGTTCTGATTATATCAGAGAGAACCCCCTTTGTGTTTCTCATTTGTAGACCTATTACCAATATCTGGCTCCCAGCAGATTGGTTTTACGTAAGAGCAGCGCCCCACTACACCCCTCATTTTTTCATATCCTTGCTCCACCTAATTAGGAGGCAGCAATAAGTAGAGGCAGCAGCTCTGACTACTACGTTGTGTTTGAAGTCCTTTTGCGCGGAGTCACCTACCTTCCTTCACACCACGGCCCATGTCCTCCAATGTGTAGAGGTGAAGGCCAGAACTATCGGGTTTTGTGTATGTGTCCCAGAGTTCTACACACTGAAAAGGTCCAACTCGTATTTATTCTTCTCAATAAATAGTCATACAGCACAGACAGGTTGAGACCCATATAACACTTCAGTCTTTGTGGGGAGTAGGCCAAGGCACAATTCTTTTAGATAGAGCTAACCACTGTGGTGTCACCAATGGCGAATAGTCACTGCCACTGACTATATTGAAAAGAACATGGATTACCTTCGCTAACGTAGCCCCTATCAGGGGAAGGACATCCATCCCAAACAGTTACCAGAGGCCTCTCCGTCACCAGCAATGCTGCGCTGGACTCTCCAGGGAAGTTCCGCTCATTGGCCTCCTCGTCTCAGACACAGGCACAGGCACCCAAGGAGTTAGGGCCCCCTCGGATTCCTCCACCCTCGCGGAACTCAGTCGAAGGTACTGAGCTCCAGGCCTCCGCCATAGTACCTCACCCCAGGCTAAAGGTGCCTGAGATGGAATCCATCTCCCGCTCCGGCCAGGTCAAGGGCACCTGGGCCCGGAACTCTGGAACGCCAGCACCCAGGGCTGAAGGTGCCTGGGCGTGGCTGCGTCCTCCGACTCTGAACCCTGAGGTCAGGGCGTCCGCCCCTTTTATCTCCTCTCCCTTTGCGTCACAGCAGGTTCCCCGCCCCGCTGTACCAGCGCCAGGAAAGGACAAAAAAGGGAAGCAGTCTTGCGGTGAGTGTTCAGCTCCAGCCCAGGGCGACAGCGCCACCTGCAGGCCGCAGGGAACCTCACACCAGAGTCCTCCAAGAACCACAAAAGGGTCTCAGATTCCCTAACAATCAATGTATCTGGGTTACACTACCACCCAGATGCCTCCCCTAAATTCAAATACCCGCTACACTGGTAACCTCTGACCCTCAGACTGTGTGTCTGTCAGAGCTCAAAGCGTTCCCCAGGAAATGGTGGGAAATGTTGCCTCAGGATATCACACAGAAGGCTCACAGGGACTAGAGACATAAATTATTCAAGTCCTCCCCCCCACCATGCTGCACCGACCAGGGGAAGGGAAACACTGTGTACCACTGTATCATCCATGCTGCTCTTGTGACGCAGCGTGTGAGGAAAACAGCGAGGAAGCTGTGTAAAAGAAAGGCTTGAAGGAACCAAGGGAAACAGCGTCCCTGAGGTACCTCAGCCACAGCAATTCCAGCTTGAGAGTGTTCCTCACATCATCAATGAGATCACTTACAAGCGCCCTGTCATTCACTGACACAGAACTGGAGTCTTCCTCACAAGGGAATGTCCTGTTCATAAACATTAAATATTCATATCTAGGGTCCTGAGCACAGTAGCTAGGCCCATATCTGAATCAGAGCACTCCTACACTAAAGATTTTTGTGGGGAGAGGTGGCTTATAGCTCCTTTTGCTCGCACACCGCTTCCATTCTGACAGGAATGATTCCAGGACTGCTGACAACTGGTCCATAAGGACCGCAGGTGCAGGAAACATATGAACAGGTTTAACTGTGCAGCACTGCCAGTTGCCCCAGACAAGTGTGGAGAGCAGGTGTATCAGACTCCATAACGCCACCCTCTGAGACCTTATACACTATACAGTGAATATACACAGTCCACCCACTGGCTACGCTGAGACTGAGAAGGGGATACCCGGAGGACTGACCAACCCTTAAGGACCGCTCAGTCCTGCTGAAGCATGCTGTGAGCCTGAGGAGAGTGAAGAATCTGTGAGGAGATTGGGAGGAGATTTGCGCCGCAGTGCCGCCGCTAGAGGCCGAAACCGAAAATAAATGCGCGGCGGCCACAAGAAAAATGGCCGCCGGCCGCAGCTATAACTGCGCCATTAAACCACCCAAGATGGCCACCGAGCGCTAAATTCAAGCTCTAATGCGTGCTAATGGCGCACGCAATAACCACCTCAAACAACGCTAATGGCGCACGCAATAAACACCTCACACACCAGAAAAAGATGCCCCTCTCTCCAGAACCCACTACAGACATGAGCGCCCAGCCAGGCCAGAGTGACCCCCAAGCACCCCCACAGCACAGCACCAGTACAGGGAGCAGCATAACAGGGGGGAGACAGGGAGAAATCCCCCATATAAAGAAACACAGCCAGCATGTACTCACCTGCAGTAGTAGAAACTACTTACCCGTCCCTTTCAGGGACCCACTGGCTTGTTTCAGACAGACCTATCACAGAGCAGTACTGCGTAGCTGTCGGCCTGGTCCACCGCGAGAGATACAGTCAGTCAGGTACTGTTCACTCTTGAGAGGACCGCAGGAGCATGAAAGCAACCCGGCCACCCCTGGAGTCATGGGGCATGTTGTGAACTGAGTCTCACACACACACAAGGCGAGGATCAGCACGCTCAATGGTCGGACAGGGAAGACTACGAGGATACCAGTGTACCAACCTGTTGCCCAGCCGACAGTTGATTGAAGGTCTCAAAAATAAAATAAATTTCCCAAAAGGAATAAAATTTTAAAGTAAAATCTTCCAGGAGACTGGCTCCTGAGAGAGCCACATCTTCTCCTTCTGCTAGGCAGAAAAAAAACTGAGGTCTGCTGACTGCAGGTGGGAGGGTAATGTCCGGAGGGACCGCCCCCCTGGGCGGGGCTGTTCAGCTCTGGTTTGTTCTAGAATGTATGTTTCTAACATCTAACATTCTGCCTAGATCTTCTCCTGCGAGCAGGGACATATACCCACACGTTTACAGTATCCAGCTGTGTCAGTCCATGGACGGGAAGAGAAACAAGGGTTACTACTGCATGTACCCCAAACTCATTAACGTAGGGGTGGTCAAGATATCTTGGGGACCCCTTATTCTAAAGAGGACTTTACAATTCTGATAATTTCTCTGTAGACCCCCACTTCTCTTTTGTTTAACAAGATATGGAAGATATAGATAAACATGGCGACACGGTGCCCTGCAAAGGGGAAGTTCCTTTCATGTTATCTTGCCAAAGTTGAGGGCATGTTGCCTGGAATGGGCCGGGGTGGGGGGGTGGAGTTCATACTCGCTGACCCCCTTTTCTGGCAACCCAGGCTACCCATACTCTAACAAAATCTTCCACATTGGTCATAAAAAAAGGCCAGAGAAAAACAAGATGCGACTCCCATAGACTTCAGTAGGGTTAGGTGCTTTAGCAGGTTTTTTCATGGGTTCACCAAACCTGCAGCTAATCAAGCTTTGCCAAGTTCACTTATCACTAGTTGTTAGTACAAATGTGAGAAACAGCACCCCTGTGGAATCATTTTTCTTTTTGTATAGGATATCGTATTGAAAATTTGTTTACATTCATTTTATGTTAGCAGTGATTTTAGAAGTCTTTTTAGATATAGTTATTAGTAAATTTTAAAGAATGGTTTAACAAAGAAGTATAGATATGAAGCTAGAGTTTTTGGCACAAACAAAAGTGTAATTGTTATACAAGAATAGCCAGGGAGGACAAAACCTAGGTTGGGACCTTTGAAAAAAAAAAACAGCTAAAAATGCTGTTATTGGAAATAAAATAAAAAATGCAATAGGGATGACAAAATTTGTAATCGCTGCAGATCTGTAGCTGTAGCAGAGTATCCAATCTGGCTTAATAAAAGGTGTGCGCATATCATTCCCCCTAGTCAACAACAGGGTCATTTTACAAAAAGCCACACGAGTTAGTTTACACCAAAAAAAAAAACAAAAAAAAAACTCTATTGCCTAGAAATTAACCTTTTATCCCAGGATTTGTTTTTTAATCCAACCCAGAAATGGCTACTTTATTCAAAAGAAACCTAAAAAAGCAGCTTACTATTTATACCAGCCCATATTTATATAAAACCCGTGTTTGCAAACTGACCTTTACTTATAGAATGTCAAAAAATGTATACTATAACGTTTATGAGGAAAACTCAACAGATTCGTTATTTAAAACCTTTTGTAAATTGAAAAGAAAGTATAGTATTGAAAATACTATGCATTATGTTTCTGTGAACTGACACTGATTTGTTATGACACAAGTTTGCTATATTAAATATGAGTCATTTGTTCAGATTAAGATGGGATCTTACTTTTTACATCATTTTATAACTCCTTAGAACTCCAGCGGTAAAATCTTCCAGCAGCAGTTCATGTGTCTTGTTGCATTCTTTATAATTAAAAGAAAAATCCAATGGAAAGAGCAAGAAATCATTATAATGGCTTGGCATCTGGGAACTGAGGTGCCGAATGTTCACCACTAGAGTCTTGAGACACAGAAGAATCACTTATGTGAACAACTCAACAGCAACTGCCCAAAACTAAATTGAAAGTCTGATTGAAAAGCACAAAATTGATTGCTTTCCAATACGTGTATGACAGATTAAGAATCCATTGATGGCACTGAAAGCAATGGACATCTTATGCCTGACAATATCGACCCCTTGGGGTTAATTTATTAAAAGGTAAATAGGGTGTTCACTTTGCAAGGAAATTTTCCCCAGAGTTTACTGAATGTGGTGAAACTTCCCTATTCAAAAAATACCCAGTAATGTGCAAGGGCATTTATAAAAACTGCATTTTTGCTTCCAAATGATTGGATGATGGTTGTTAGGAGAGCTTCATCACATTCACTAAGCTCTGTTGAAAATTCCTTTGCAAAGTGCAACCTTCCCTTGCAAATGGAACAGTCGATTAACTTTAGTACTTCAACACTAGTGATGAGCCGAACACCCCCGGGTTCGGTTCGCACCAGAACCCGCGAACGGACCGAAAGTTCGAACGAACATTAGAACCCTATTAAATACAATGGATGCGAACGTTCGAATTCTAAAGTGCTAATTATAACAACTATTATGCATGTTATTGTCCTAAAAAGGGTTTGGGAACCCGGGTTCTGCACCAGGGGACATGTATCAATGCAAAAAGAAGTTTTAAAAACGGTCGTTTTTCGGGAGCAGTCATTTTAATGATGCATAAAGTGAAAAAAAAAAAGTCAAATATTCCTTTAAATATCGTACCTGGGGGGTGTCTAAAGTATGCCTGTGAAGTGCCACGTGTTTCCCGTGTTTAGAACTGTCCCTGCACAAAATGACACTTCTAAAGGAAAAAAAAGCCATTTAAAACTGCTTGCGGCTTTAATGTAATGTCTGGTCCCGGTAATATGGATGAAATTCTTTAAGAAAAATGGCATAGCTACCCCATGACCCCCCCCCCCTACCCCAGCCCATTACCAGCCCCTTTGGGTCTTGTATGGATATTAAGGGGAACCCCGCACATAAAATAAAAAAGGCCCTATATACTCTGAACAGCCCTATACAGGCGGTGCATACAAGACAGGGACTGTAGGTTTGTTCTTATGTAGAGTCTGTTTGTAATTTTGAACAGGTACATTGTTGAAGTGTAGCTCCAGACCAAAAATCTATTTTTAAACTTTTTGGAAAACATAGGTAAGGGTTATCACCCCTGTAACATTTGTTTTGCTGTCTGTGCCCCTGTTCAGAACATTTCACCTCACTTTCCGTCCCAATGACAACTGTTTTTGAAATGTGGTGTTTTTCTTGAAACAAGGATTGCTGATAAAGCATCAGTACAGAGGAGACACCTTTCTCCCATATTTATTCTTACAGGAGAGAATTTTCCTTCCTAGTGGTAGATTTCCTCTCACTTCCTGTTGTCTTCTTGCGTTTGCAAGTAGGAGTCGTTTGTAAGTTGGATGTTTGAAAGTAGGGACCTGCCGTATATACTCTGCAGAAATAGGCCCCTTAGTTGTTGGTGTTGGCACAACACTGTAAGCACTCACAGTTACTCTTGGTTGGTGCTGGAACGCCCTGCTGTCAACTATTATATCAGGAATTTTAATTACATATAATTGTTGAACAGTGGTAGTAAAAATTGGGCCTTTGATGGTGGTGCTGGTGCCACAACACTGTAAGCCCTGACAGTTACTCTTGGTGGGTGCAGCAATGGGCCCTGCTGTGAATTATTAGATCAAGAATTGTAATTACATGCCCCTGTTGAACAGGGGCTGAAAAATTGGGCCTTAGGCACTGGTGGCACAACACTGCAACCCCTCACAGATACTGTACTTGGAGCACAGCAATGAGCCCTGTTGCAAAGTATTGCTTCAAAAATTGTAATGACACGCCCCTGTTAAACAGGGGCTGAAAAATTGGGCCTTAGGCACTGGTGGCACAACACTGCAACTCCTCACAGATACTGTACTTGGAGCACACCAATGAGCCCTGTTGCAAAGTATTGCTTCAAAAATTGTAATGACACGCCCCTGTTAAACAGGGGCTGAAAAATTGGGCCTTAGGCACTGGTGGCACAACACTGCAACTCCTCACAGATACTGTACTTGGAGCACAGCAATGAGCCCTGTTGCAAAGTATTGCTTCAAAAATTGTAATGACACGCCCCTGTTAAACAGGGGCTGAAAAATTGGGCCTTAGGCACTGGTGGCACAACACTGCAACTCCTCACAGATACTGTACTTGGAGCACACCAATGAGCCCTGTTGCAAAGTATTGCTTCAAAAATTGTAATGACACGCCCCTGTTAAACAGGGGCTGAAAAATTGGGCCTTAGGCACTGGTGGCACAACACTGCAACTCCTCACAGATACTGTACTTGGAGCACAGCAATGAGCCCTGTTGCAAAGTATTGCTTCAAAAATTGTAATGACACGCCCCTGTTAAACAGGGGCTGAAAAATTGGGCCTTAGGCACTGGTGGCACAACACTGCAACTCCTCACAGATACTGTACTTGGAGCACACCAATGAGCCCTGTTGCAAAGTATTGCTTCAAAAATTGTAATGACACGCCCCTGTTAAACAGGGGCTGAAAAATTGGGCCTTAGGCACTGGTGGCACAACACTGCAACTCCTCACAGATACTGTACTTGGAGCACAGCAATGAGCCCTGTTGCAAAGTATTGCTTCAAAAATTGTAATTACACGCCCCTGTTAAACAGGGGCTGAAAAATTGGGCGTTAGGCACTGGTGGCGGCACCCATAAACAAAAATGATCTTACAAGCTATCATCATCAATCGTATCATTGAGGACTCGGAGGAGGAGGATAGCCAGTCAACATAACAGCACAGGCACTCAGCATCAGCATCAGTCTTGAAGGGATGTGACATGTTAAAATCAATTAGTCTGTTATATCAGCATCAGGTGTGTGGTAGCTGGTGGTGATCCAAGACTGGTTCATCTTGATGAAAGTCAGTCGATCAACCGAGTCGGTGGACAGGCGCACCCTGTGATCCGTGACAAATCCTCCAGCAGCACTGAATGTGCGTTCCGAAAGAACGCTGGATGCAGGACAGGCCAGTAGCTCAATTGCATACTGTGCAAGCTCTGGCCAGTGATCCATCCTCAAGACCCAGTAAGCCAGAGGATTTTCGGTGGGGAAGGTGTCCAAGTCTGACCTTGCCCCTAGATATTCCTGCACCATGTTTATCAGACGCTGGCGATGGTTGCTGGAACCGATCATACTTTGGGGCTGCGGACTAAAGAATTGTCTGAACGCATCGGTCAGACGGCCACCTTCCCCACCGCTCCTTCTTTGACTGGCCGAAGCCTCAGCAACTCGTTGTCCAGGACCAGGAGTTTGCAACCTCCCAGTCTCTGGGAACGCGTTGCACAGACCTTTCTGCAAGGCCTCCCGGAGTTGTCTCATCCTCTGCTCCCTCTGCGACGGTAACATAAGGTCCGCAACCTTACCCTTGTACCGTGGATCAAGGAGAGTGGCCAGCCAGTAATGGTCCCTCTCCTTGATCCGAAGAATACGAGGATCCTTCCGCAGACTTTGCAGGATCAGGGAGGCCATGCAGCGTAGTTTTGCTGAGGCATTCGCTCCGGAGTCCTCTGGGTCACTAAGGACGACATGATCCGCAGCCACCTCCTCCCAGCCACGTACAAGTCCACTGGTTTCTTGGGACTGTAAATCATCCCTAAAAGACTGCTGCTGATGATGCTGAGTGCCAGCCTCCACCTCCATGCTGACACAATCCTCCTCCTCCTCCTCCTCCTCCTCCTCCTCTTCCTGTGCGATGGGTGGGACAGAAGGAACACTGTCTGGGTAAAGGGGGCCTTGAGAGGCAAGGAAGTCCTCCTCTTCCTGCCTCTGTTCTGCCTCAAGTGCCCTGTCCATTATTCCACGCAGCGTGTGCTCCAACAGGTGGACAAGAGGTACAGTGTCACTGATGCATGCACTGTCACTGCTCACCATCCTCGTGGCCTCCTCAAATGGTGCCAGGACAGTGCATGCATCCCTGATCATGCCCCACTGGCGTGGAGAAAAAAAACCAAGCTCCCCTGACCCTGTCCTGGTGCCGTAGTCGCACAGGTACTCATTGATGGCCCTCTGCTGCGTGTGCAGCCGCTGCAGCATGGCCAACGTTGAGTTCCACCTGGTGGGCATGTCACATATAAGGCGGTTCTTGGGCAGGTTCAACTCCTTTTGCAGCTCAGCCAGGCGAGCACTGGCATTATAAGATCTGCGGAAATGCACACAGACTTTCCTGGCCTGCCTCAGGACATCCTGTAAGCCCGGGTACCTGCCCAAGAAGCGCTGCACCACCAGGTTAAGGACGTGAGCCACACAGGGCACATGGGTCAGTTGTCCCTGTCGGAGGGCGGAGAGGAGGTTGGTGCCATTGTCGCAAACCACCATTCCTGGCTTAAGCTGGCGTGGCGTCAACCACCTCTCGGCCTGGCCCTGCAGAGCAGACAGGACCTCTGCCCCAGTGTGGCTTCTGTCCCCCAAACACACCAGCGCAAGCACGGCATGGCATCTTTTTGCCTGCGTACTTGCGTAGCCCCGTGAACGGCTACGGAGCACCGCTGGTTCATAGGACAAACCACAGAAAGAGGCCATGGAGGAAGAAGAAGAGGAGGGGGTGGAGGAGAGAGGTGTGTCACAACCAGTAGTAGCATTTTGGAGGCGTGGCGGTGGGACAACCTCCAACACTACTGCACCTTGTCCTGAATCCTTCCCAGCTGCCAAAAGAGTGACCCAATGGGCCGTGAAAGAAAGGTAACGTCCCTGTCCATGCCTGCTGGACCATGAGTCAGCGGTAATATGCACCTTACCGCTGACCGCCCTGTCCAGCGAGGCCAAGACATTGCCTTCCACATGCCGGTAGAGAGCCGGAATAGCCTTCCGTGAGAAAAAGTGGCGTTTGGGAACCTGCCACTGAGGAACTGCACATTGCACAAACTCACGGAAGGGGGCCGAGTCTACCAACTGAAAAGGCAGCAGTTGAAGCGCTAGCAATTTAGCCAAGCTAGCATTCAACCGCTGGGCATGTGGATGGCTGGGAGTGAACTTCTTTCGACGGTCCAGCAGCTGGGGCAGGGAAATTTGCCTGCTAGAATCGGACGTCGGTGTACTGCTAGCAGAGTGGCCGCAAGTACTTGGCTGTGACACACCTAATTCTACACCTTCATTCCTCTCAGTGCATGTTTCAGAGAGGACTGAAGTTATAGTGGGGTTGGAGATCCCAGCTGATGCGGTGCAAGGAGAGGTCCGCTTTGTTCTTTGGTGTGGGTCTTTGAGGTAGGCTTGCCAACGAGCTGCATGGCAGGTCAACATATGTCTGGTCAGGCATGTGGTACCCAAGCGGCTGATGTTTTGGCCACGCGATATACGCTTGAGACATATGTTGCAAACAGCAGCTGTGCGATCTGATGCACTAGCCTCAAAAAAGGCCCACACCAAAGAACTTTTTGAATGACGGGCAGAGGCAGCGCCCTGCACAGGCGGAGCTCTGCGGTGTGATTCCGTCGGTGTACTGCCCTTACGCTGGCCACCAAAGGGCATCCTGCCTCGTTGGAGATGTGCCTCCTCCTCATCCTCCTCCTCCTCCTCTCTCCTATTAGGCACCCACGTGGAGTCAGTGACCTCATCATCCCCTCCCTCCTCATCACTGGAGCCAATCTGGCAGTATGCTGCAGCTGCTGGAACATGACTGCCAGATTGGTGTCCTTCTTGAGCATCCCCTCTGTCTGCTCTCACGCTACTGCCTTCCTCTAGCTGGGTTTCATCATCAGACCCTTCGAAACGCTGGGCATCCTCCTGGAGCATGTACCCAACACTGTGCTGAAACAGTTCGGGGGACTCCTCAGGAGGAGGACATGGTGGGTCTAGGGAAGGAGTGACTGATGATTTGTCTGACATTGATACCAGGGAAGACGACGCTTTGGCAGCTGCTTTTCCAGTACCCTGAGCCTGGGTGAGAGAGGATGAGGAGGAGGAGGAGGGCTTGGTCATCCACTCTACCAAGTCTTCGGCATGATGTGGCTCAACATGTCCAGCTGCCGAAAAGAAGGACAAGCGTGTCCCATGGCCATGTGCTGATGACAATGCACCGCGTCCACGACCAGCACTGTTGCCCCCAGACACAGAGCCTGCTTGCCCTCTTTTATTGCCTCCTGACTGTCTGCCTCTCCTTGTTTGCCTTCCAGACATTCTAATAGATGGCCTGCAGGGAGATGGGAAAAAAGCAATAAGGGCTACCTTCAGGTGTCCTTCTCTGTCCCTTGAAACAAGGACTTTCACAGTGAAAGAAACTGACACTCTCCCTACCTACAGTTTTCTGTCCCTAGAAAAAATGTTTTTTTTAATCACAATATAGCACAAGGACAATTCACTCACTGTCCTTACAGGTCCCTGGAAACAAGGACTTGCAGAGTGAAATAAACTGACACTCTCCCTACCTACAGTTTTCTGTCCCTAGAATAAATGTTTTTTTTAAGCACAATATAGCACAAGGAGAATTCACTCACTGTCCTTCCAGGTCCCTGGAAACAAGGACTTGCAGAGTGAAATAAACTGACACTCTCCCTACCTACAGTTTTCTGTCCCTAGAATAAATGTTTTTTTTAAGCACAATATAGCACAAGGACAATTCACTCACTGTCCTTACAGGTCCCTGGAAACAAGGACTTGCAGAGTGAAAGAAAAAAAACACTCTCCCTACCTACAGTTTTCTGTCCCTAGAAAAAATGTTTTTTTTAATCACAATATAGCACAAGGACAATTCACTCACTGTCCTTCCAGGTCCCTGGAAACAAGGACTTGCAGAGTGAAAGAAAAAAAACACTCTCCCTACCTACAGTTTTCTGTCCCTAGAAAAAATGTTTTTTTTAATCACAATATAGCACAAGGACAATTCACTCACTGTCCTTCCAGGTCCCTGGAAACAAGGACTTGCAGAGTGAAATAAACTGACACTCTCCCTACCTACAGTTTTCTGTCCCTAGAATAAATGTTTTTTTTAAGCACAATATAGCACAAGGACAATTCACTCACTGTCCTTGCAGGTCCCTGGAAACAAGGACTTGCAGAGTGAAAGAAAAAAAACACTCTCCCTACCTACAGTTTTCTGTCCCTAGAAAAAATGTTTTTTTTAATCACAATATAGCACAAGGACAATTCACTCACTGTCCTTCCAGGTCCCTGGAAACAAGGACTTGCAGAGTGAAATAAACTGACACTCTCCCTACCTACAGTTTTCTGTCCCTAGAATAAATGTTTTTTTTAAGCACAATATAGCACAAGGACAATTCACTCACTGTCCTTACAGGTCCCTGGAAACAAGGACTTGCAGAGTGAAAGAAAAAAAACACTCTCCCTACCTACAGTTTTCTGTCCCTAGAAAAAATGTTTTTTTTAATCACAATATAGCACAAGGACAATTCACTCACTGTCCTTACAGGTCCCTGGAAACAAGGACTTGCAGAGTGAAAGAAAAAAAACACTCTCCCTACCTACAGTTTTCTGTCCCTAGAAAAAATGTTTTTTTTAATCACAATATAGCACAAGGACAATTCACTCACTGTCCTTCCAGGTCCCTGGAAACAAGGACTTGCAGAGTGAAATAAACTGACACTCTCCCTACCTACAGTTTTCTGTCCCTAGAATAAATGTTTTTTTTAAGCACAATATAGCACAAGGACAATTCACTCACTGTCCTTACAGGTCCCTGGAAACAAGGACTTGCGGAGTGAAAGAAAAAAAACACTCTCCCTACCTACAGTTTTCTGTCCCTAGAAAAAATGTTTTTTTTAAGCACAATATAGCACAAGGACAATTCACTCACTGTCCTTACAGGTCCCTGGAAACAAGGACTTGCAGAGTGAAAGAAACTGACACTCTCCCTACCTACAGTTTTCTGTCCCTAGAATAAATGTTTTTTTAAGCACAATATAGCACAAGGACAATTCACTCACTGTCCTTCCAGGTCCCTGGAAACAAGGACTTGCAGAGTGAAAGAAACTGACACTGTCCCTACCTACAGTTTTCTGTCCCTAGAATAAATGTTTTTTTTAAGCACACTATAGCACAAGCACAAAACACACTGACACTCTCCCTACCTATCCTTCTCTTTCCCTAAACTAAAGGAATCCAGGTTAAGCAAGAAAGAAATAACAGTCACTGTCCCTGCCTATGCTGCTCTATCCCTGCTCCGGAACACACTACACTAGGCCGCCGTGCTGGCGGCCTTTTATAGTGTGGGGCGTGTACTAAACACCCTCAGCAATAATTGGCCACAGGCATCCTGCCTGTGGCCAATCATTGCTCTCCTCGCTGCCGGCGCTGTGATTGGCCAAGCATGCGGGGTCACAGTGCATGCTTGGCCAATCACAGCGCCTGGATGACACTGCGATGGCGTAGTGCATTGTGGGCCGTTCGCGTCACTCGAATTTGGCGCGAACGGCCCAAATCGTTCGATCTTCGTCGAACGATCGAACAGCCGATGTTCGAGTCGAACGTATGTTCGACTCGAACACGAAGCTCATCCCTATTCAACACCCTTATGTCTAATACACCAAGCCACTTAACCATGTGTAACCACTTCGCGCCCGGGCAATGCTCAAAAGACGTCTGCATTGCGGCGCCGAAGTGCTGACTGGACGTCCATGGACGTCCTCCTCTTTCCCCCCCCCCCCCCGCGCGCCCCCGCGAGCGTGCATCGGGGAAAATCTGTGTTGGCCGTGTCCCTTGGACACAGCCAATCACAGATCGTGCTGAATGGCCAATCACAGAGGCCATTCAGCACTTGATCTCACTATCCAATGAGAGATGATCTCAAATGTAAACATATGAGATCATCTCTCATTGCCGGCTTTCTCTCCTCACACAGAGACAGCGTGTGAGGAGAGAGAGAGATCTGTGCTGCAGCTTGTAATAGTGAGTGATAAAATACACACACACACAAGTAAAAAACAGTGCCCACAGTCCCTGCCAGTGCCATCTGCTACCAGTGCCACCTGCCAGGGCCATCTTCCATCTGCCAGGGCCATCTGCCAGTGCCATCTGCCAGTGCCATCTGCTGCCAGTGCCACCTGCCAGTGCCATCTGCTGCCAGTGCCACCTGCCAGTGCCATCTGCCACCGCCATCTGCCACCAGTCCCATCTGCCACCAGTCCCATCTGCCACCAGTGACACCAGTCAGTGCCATCTGTGCCACCTGCCAGTGCCACCTGCCAGTGCCATCTGTGCCACCAGTCAGTGCCATCTGTGCCACCAGTCCCATCTGCCACCAGTCAGTGCCATCTGTGCCACCTGCCTGTGCCACCTGCCAGTGCCATCTGTGCCACCTGCCAGTGCCATCTGTGCCACCAGTCCCATCTGCCACCAGTCCCAACTGCCAGTGCCATCTGCCATCAGTGCCACCTGTCAGTGCCATCTCATCAAATGGCTAAAAGAGTATTCTCAGCCGAGGAGGCGTATGAAATTCTTGCGGCCGACGGGAGCAACGGGGAGCGCTCCGATTCGGAGTCCTCCGCATATTCAGATGAGTCTGACGTGGACTACGAGCCTGTCATAAGCAGTGGATCAGTGACGGAGGAGACGGCAGAGGAGGAGGAGGAAGAAGAAGAAGAGGAGGAGGGCCCGCCCGCCAGACGAAGGCGTTCTGCTGAGGAGGCAGTGCCATCCACCAGCACCGCAGTGCCATCCACCAGCACCGCAGTACCTCGAGAAGCAAGGCCACGTACCAGTGGGGTGTCACCTCAGCCCCAAAGGGTTAGGTCCCATGCCAGCCTTCCCTATTCCCTTCAGTACCCTTTGTGGCTTCCTCCAAATTCAGGAGAAGCCAACATTCCCCCTTTCACTGCCCAGCCAGGAGTCCAGGTGGATACAGAAAACTTTTCCCCAATAGATTTTTTTAATTTAATTTTTACTAACGACATGCTGGCAACAATTGTGGCCCAGTGCAACTTATATGCCCAACAGTTTATAACCAGAAACCCAACGTCCTCTTATGCCCGTCCCTACGTGTGGAAAGCCCTTACAGTGGAGGAGTTTAGGATTTTTTTGGGCCTCACATTCTGCATAGGACTAAATGGAAAAAATCAATTACGTTCATATTGGTCATCCCGCCCCATATATCACATGCCCATCTTTTCCTCAGTAATGCCCAGGTCCAGATATCTAATGATTATGAGATTCCTACACTTCAATGATAATACCCAGTGCCCTCCCCGAAATGACCCAAATTTTGATAAACTTTATAAAATTCGGCCGCTACTAAATTATTTTTCTGAAACCTTCCCCCAGTTGTTTACCCCAGACAAACACATATGCATAGATGAGTCCCTTATCAAATTTTCTGGCAGGCTGGGCATAAAACAATTTATACCCAGCAAAAGGGTCCGCTATGGGGTGAAGCTGTATAAATTGTGCGACAGAGAAACTGGGTATGTGTATGGCTTCATCATATATGAAGGGAAGGACTCCGAACTGAACCCCCCTAATTGCCCAATCTACATTGGAACCAGTGGGAAAGTAGTTTGGGAACTCATAAACCCACTCCTAGAGAAAGGATACCACTTGTATGTGGACAATTTTTATACCAGTTTACCCCTGTTCCGAAATTTGCACAGAATGAAGACTCCAGCATGCGGCACCGTACGGACGAACCGGAAGGGCTTTCCTCAAAGCCTGGTCACCAAAAAATTGAGAAGAGGGGAGACGGCGAGTTTGCGTAATGAGGAGATTTTGGCTGTGAAGTGGAGGGACAGAAGAGACGTGTACTTGCTTTCTTCCATCCACAACAATGAATTTGTTGAAGTCACCAGGAGGAATGGCCGGATCCAAAAACCCAAATGCATCTACGATTACAATAAGTTCATGGGGGGTGTCGACTTCAACGACCAGATGCTCGAACCCTACCTTTCCACAAGAAGATCATACCAGTGGTATAAGAAAGTTTCAATTTATTTGTTCAATTTGGCCATGTACAACTCATATGTAATATATCGAAAATCCACTAGAAGACCCAAATCCTTCCTTTTCTTCCAGGAGGAAATCACCACTGCCCTTTTATACCCGAACAGCCCACCAGTAAACATTAGATCCGATGTCGTTAGCCGTCTCTCCGAGCGCCACTTCCCAGATAAAATCCCTCCCAGACCAACAGGCCAAAAACGCCAGAAAAAATGCCGGGTGTGCTCCAAAAGAGGAGAGAGAAGAGATACCATTTATCATTGTGCCCAATGTCCTTCAGAACCAGGCCTCTGCATAGGCAACTGCTTCCGCCATTACCATACCAAAATAAATTATTAGTTCACTTCCTGCCATTTATGTTCACACCCCTTATGCCTCTGCTTTCTCTGTAACTGACCCTGGACTGTTATTTGACCACGCTTCTGCCTAACGATTCTGTTTATACCTCTGCCTGATCTGGAACTGACCCTGGACTGTTATTTGACCACGCTTCTGCCTAACGATTCTGTACATACCTCTGCCTGATTTGGAACTGACCCTGGACTGTTTGACCATGCTTTTTGCCTGCCTCTTGGACTGATCTTGTACCCTGCCAGTGGACTAGTGGGATTCATAACACAGGGGTCTCACATATGTGAGGGGCTCCAGAATTGTTTTTCTGGATGAAGAAAACAATTGTTTTTGTTTTTCTCATTCCCAGATTAGGGTCTGGAGACTCGGAGGCTTCAAACAGATTTGGGTGGGAGAAGCCTCTACCCCTGTCCCCATTCAGTCCTGAACGAGGCCCTACTTCTGCCAACTGCCTGTAGGACCTATGCCATCATGCCTCTGCCTGTCGGATGAACTGACCACACCGCTTTTGCTGACCAAGTCCCTGCCTCTTGCCTGGACCAGTGCTGTCCTCCTGTGGAAAACTGTGCTACTAAAACCACAGGTAATCTTTTGTTTACCATTTGCTCAGCAGAATGTATTTTGGGGTGTAATTCTTGGTATGTTCATGCTATGTGTCCCTAGAACACCTGATGGTGTACCTTGCATGTTGGGCCTCTGTATGTGGCCAGGTTGTATAAAAGTCTCACACATTTGGTATCGCCATACTCAGGAGGAGTAGCAGAATGTATTTTGGGGTGTCATTTTTGCTATGTACATGCTATGTGTTGGCAATATCTTATAAATGGACAACTTTGCGTAAAAAAAATGCGTTTTCATTTTTTTCCCGCAATTTACAAAAACTTCAGGAAAAAAATGAACCGTTCAAAAGACTCATTATGCCTCATAGATTATACGTTGGGGTGTTAGCTTTCCAAAATGGGGTCACTTTGTGGGCGTTTCCATTGTCCTGGTGCTCCAGGGCCTTCAAAAGTGTAATAGGTGGTTGAGAAATGAGATGTGTAATTTATGCTCCTAGAATGCCTGAAGGTGCCATTTCAATATTGGGTCTCTGTATGTGGTATAAAAGTCTCACACATTTGGTATTGCCATACTCAGGAGGAGTAGCAGAATGTATTTTGGGGTATCATTTTTGCTATGTACATGCTATGTGTTGGCAATATCTTATAAATGGACAACTTTGCGTAAAAAAATTGCGTTTTCATTTTTTTCCCACAATTTCCAAAAAATTCAGGAAAAAAATGAACCGTTCAAAAGACCCATTATGCCTCATACATTATACGTTGGGGTGTTAGCTTTCCAAAATGGGGTCACTTTGTGGGCGTTTCCATTGTCCTAGTGCTCCAGGGCCTTCAAAAATGTAATAGGTGGTTGAGAAATGAGATGTGTAATTTATGCTCCTAGAATGCCTGAAGGTGCTATTTCAATATTGGGCCTCTGTATGTGGGCAGGCTGTATAAAAGTCTCACACATTTGGTATTGCCATACTCAGGAGTAGCAGAATGTATTTTGGGGTGTCATTTGTGGTATACACATGCCATGTGAGAGAAATAACCTATTATAATGACAATTTTGTGGAAAAAAAAAAATCTTCATTTTGCAAAGAATTGTGGGAAAAAATTACAACATCAAAAACCTCACGATGCATCTTACTAAATACCTTGGAATGTCTAATTTAAAAAAAGGGGTAATTTGGGGGGTATTTGTGCTTTGCTGGCTTGTTCGGGTCGTAAGAAATGAGATAGGCCACCAGTACATTAGGTGTGATCAATTGTTTATGATCCGCACCACAGCTTGTAGACTCTATAACTTTCACAAAGACCAAATAATATCCACTAATTTGGGTTATTTTTACCAAAGATATGTAGCAGTATAAATTGTGGCTAAATTTTATAAAGAAAAATTAATAATTTGCAAAATTTTATCACATAAACTAAAAAAAAGCGTTTTTTTTTCAAAATTTTCCGTGTTTTTTTCATTTATAGCGCAAAAAATAAAAAACCCAGAGGTGATCAAATACCACCAAAAGAAAGCTCTATTTGTATGAAAAAAAGGACAAAAAAATCATTAGGTTACAGTATTACATGACTGAGTAATTGTCATTCAAAGTGTGAGAGCACTGAAAGCTGAAAATTGGTCCGGGCACGAAGGGGATTTAGTGCCCAGTTGTCAAGTGGTTAATTTAAGGGTCAATTCATACTGGAGAGTAGACACTGCTATCTGCTCTATACTAGACTCCACACTGTTATAAACCAAATTAAACCTAAAAGTAGACATACCTTTCACCACAATTGAAACTTTACACCAATGCTGCAAGTCTAAAAAAGGGACTATAGCATAGATTCCATAATGCAGAGAGGATAACAATTTGTAAAGGATATTACGCCAAACCAAACCTGTCATTTTCGTTGCATAAAATTTAGGCTGATGTCAAGCCCATGGTGTTTTATAAAGGGTTACATGCATAATACTGCAGAGAATACTCTATGCTAAGTGTAGAGAACAGTCACATGACAGGTCATGTGACCAGGCTCTCCTTTTCCCACATATTTTTCATTTGTGAATTTGGATGGGTTTTTCCCCAACAATGGACATAGTTAAACATATTTTTAAAGCAAGTTTCCTTTATTTTAACCACTTAACGACCGCTCACTGTATATATACGTCGGCAGAATGGCACCGACAGGCACAATCACGTAGAGCATACGTGATTGCCTTTGTACAGTTGGGGGGTCCAATCGGACCCCCCTCCTATACAGTGAGCGGTGGCTAAGTGTCCGGGAGCGTTCCGGGATGAGGGGGCAGCCATTCGTTTCTGGCCACCCCCTCGCGATCGCTCCCGGCGAATGGAAATGCCCCCTCTGTCTGTGTCAGACAGAGGGAGCAGGAGGAAGTGATGTCATCTCTGGTGCGGCGCTCACATATACCGAGCGCCGTACAAGAGAAGATATCAGGTCAGTGCACACAACACTACACTGACACCAGGACACATAGGGACATAAATTGCCCCCCAGGCCCCCCAGATCACCCCAGATCACCCCCCAGATCACCCCCCAGCCCCCAGTCACAGTGTCACTGATTGCAGTGACCATTTATTTAGTGATCACTGCAATCAGTGACATTTGTGACTGTAAATGTGTCACCAAAGTTTAGTCTTAGGTCCAGTGTAGCCCCCTAACCCCCCCTAATAAAGGTTTAACCCCCTGATCACCCCCCAGATAACCCTTTCACCGCCTATCACCACTGTCGCTTAGCGATCATTTTTCTGATCGCTGTCTTGGCGTCAGTGATGCCGATCGGCAGCCAGTAATTTTTTTTAGGTTCGCCGCAGGTTTTTATAGCGTCAGGTACCCCAATATATTATCTAATAAAGGTTTAACCCCCTTGATCGCCCCCCAGGTAACCCTTTCACCCCCTATCACCACTGTCACTAAGCAATCGTTTTTCTAAACGCTGTCTTAGTATCTGTGATGCAGATCGGTAGCCGGTAATTTTTTTTAGGTTCGCCGCAGGTTTTTATAGCGTCAGGTACCCCAATATATTATCTAATAAAGGTTGAACCCCCTTGATCGCCCCCCAGGTAACCCTTTCACCCCCTATCACCACTGTCGCTAAGCAATCGTTTTTCTAAACGCTGTCTTAGTGTCGGTGATGCAGATCGGTAGCTGGTAATTTTTTTTAGGTTCGCCGCAGGTTTTTATAGCGTCAGGTACCCCCATATATTATCTAATAAAGGTTTTAACCCCCTGATTGCCCCTAGTTAACCCTTTCACCAGTGATCACCATATAAGTGTTACGGGTGACGCTGGTTAGTTAGTTTGCTTTTTATAGTGTCAGGGCACCCGCCGTGTATATAACCCAATAAAGGTTTAACCCTCTGATCGCCCGGCGGGTGATATCAATTAGGTTTTAGCGTCAGAGAGGGTCTGAGTCACACCCCAGGCAGCGTCAGGTTAGTGCCAGTAACGCTAACACCCACGCGTGAAGCATACACCCCCCTTAGTGGTATAGTATCTGAGCAGATCAATATCTGATCTGATCAGATCTATACTAGCGTACCCAGCAGTTTAGGGTTCCCAAAAACGCAGTGTTAGCGGGATCAGCCCAGATACCTGCTGGCACCTGCGTTTTGCCCCTCCGTCCAGCCCAGGTCACCCAAGTGCAGTATCGATCAATCACTGTCACTTACAAAACAAAAACACACATAGCTGCAGCGTTCGCAGAGACAGGCCTGATCCCTGCGACTCCAGTGCTGTAGGAGGTGATTTCACCACCACAGTTTAAAAAAAAAAGCAAATATGCCGAAGCATTGGGGCAGCAGGGGCGGAGGAGCGATTTTGCTCCTAATGCCGCGTACATACGGTCGAAATTCCGACGGAGGCTTGCCCGTGGAAAAGTCCGACCATGTGTGTGTGGCATAACTTTTTTGCGGGAGGATGCCCCCATGCTTCGGCATATATAAATGGTGCGTGTATGCCCATCAGTGGAAGTGGGTGGATGAAGGGCGGTATTCTAATGGTGGGCATACCCACCGATCAATCTTTTTTTTTCGTTCAGCCAACTGGCTGCATGAAATAAAAAGATTACAATACATGTCCAACAAGGACCAGCAACGTACTGGTATGTTGCTGGACTTTGAATGTTTATACCAGAATGATGCCTGCGGGTTTAGGTATCATTCTTTTCAGCCTGCGGCTGGCTTTCATGTAAAAGCAATCCTAGCGGCTAATTAGCCTCTGGACTGCTTTTACAAGCAGTGGGGGGGAATGCCCCCCCCCCGATATAAAAAGCGCCATTGGGAAATTGGGAAAGCCTTTTATCACACCGATCTTGGTGTGGTCAGATGCTTTGAGGGCAGAGGAAAAATCTAGGGTCTAGAAGACCCCAGTTTTTAAAAAAAAAGAGTACCTGTCACTACCTATTGCTATCATAGGGGATATTTACATTCCCTGAGATAACAATAAAAATGATTAAAAAAAAATACTTGGAAGGAACAATTTAAAAATAAAATAAAAAAGCAAAATTAATAATAAAAAAAAAGAACCCCTGTCCTGCCCTGCTCTTGCCCAATGGCGAACGCAAGCGTCGGTCTGGCGTCATATGTAAACAGCAATTGCACCATGCATGTGAGGTATCACCGCAAAGGTCAGATCGAGGGCAATCATTTTAGCAGTAGACCTCCTCTGTAAATCTACTGGGGTAACCTGTAAAGGCTTTTAAAGTCTTTTAAAAATGTATGTAGTTTGTCGCCAATGCGCGTTTGTGCGAAATTTTAAAGCATGTCGTGTTTGGTATCTATGTACTCGGCCTAAGATCATCTTTTTTATTTCATCAAACATTTGGGCAATATAGTGTGTTTTAGTGCATTAAAATTAAAACAAGTGTATTTTTAACCCCAAAAATGCGTTTGAAAAATCGCTGCGCAAATACTGTGTAGAAAAAAAAATGCAACACCCACCATTTTAATCTGTAGGGCCTTTGCTTTAAAAATATATATATAATGTTTGGGGGTTCAACATAATTTTCTTGCCAAAAAAATTTTTTTCATGTAAACAAAAAGTGTCAAAAAGGGCTTTGTCTTCAAGTGGTTAGAAGAGTGGATGTAAGCTTCCTAATGTTGTGTATAAAATGCCAGAACAGTTCAAAACCCCCCCAAATGACCCCATTTTGGAAAGTAGACACCCCAAGCTATATACTGAGAGGCATGTCGAGTCCATGGAATATTTTATATGTTGACACAAGTTGCGGAAAAACGAAAATTTTTTTTTTTTTGCACAAAGTTGTCACTAAATGATATATTGCTCAAACATGCCATGGGCATATGTGGAATTACACCCCAAAATACATTCTGTTGCTTCTCCTGAGTACGGGGATACCACATGTGTGAGACTTTTTGGGAGCCTAGCCACGTACGGGACCCCAAAAACCAAGCACCGCCTTCAGGCTTTCTAAGGGTGTAAATTTTTGATTTCACTTCTCACTGCCTATCACAGTTTCGGAGGCCATGGAATGCCCAGATAGCACAAAACCCCCCCAAATGACCCCATTTTGGAAAGTAGACACCCCAAGCTATTTGCTGAGAGGTATTGTGAGTATTTTGCAGATCTCGCTTTTTGTCACAAAGTTTTGAAAATTGAAAAAATATATATATATATATATATATATATATATATATATATATATATTTTCTTTCTTCATTTTCAAAAACAAATGAGAGCTGTAAAATACTCGCCATTCCTCTCAGCAAATAGCTTGGGGTGTCTATATTCCAAAATGGGGTCATTTGGGGGGGTTTTGTGCGATTTTGGCATTTTATGGCCTTCGAAACTGTGATAGGTAGTGAGGAGTGAAATCAAAAATTTGTGCTTAGAAATCCTGAAGGCGGTGCTTGGTTTTCGGGGGGCCCGTACGCGGCTAGGCTCCTAAAAAGTCCCACACATGTGGTATCCCCGTACTCAGGAGAAGCAGAAAAATGTATTTTGGGGTGTAATTCCACATATAACCATGGCATGTGTGAGCAATATATCATTTAGTGACAACTTTTTGTAATTTTTTTTTTGTATTTTTTTTTTAGTCATTATTCAATCACTTGGGACAAAAAAATAAAAAATTCAATGGGCTCAGCATGCCTCTCAGCAATTTCCTTGGGGTGTCTACTTTCCAAAATGGGGTCATTTGGGGGGGGTTTTGTACTGCCCTGCCATTTTAGCACCTCAAGAAATGAGATAGGCAGTCATAAATTTAAAGCTGTGTAAATTTCAGAAAATGTACCCTAGTTTGTAAACTCTATAACTTTTGCGCAAACCAATAAATATACGCTTGTTGACATTTTTTTTACTAAAAACATGTGGCTGAATACATTTTGGCCTAAATGTATGACTACAATTGAGTTTATTCGATTTTTCTTATAACAAAAAGTAGAAAATATCATTTTTTTTCAAAATTTTCGGTCTTTTTCCGTTTATAACGCAAAAAAAAAAAATCGCAGAAGCAATCAAATACCATTAAAAGAAAGCTCTATTTGTGGGAAGAAAAGGACGCAAATTTTGTTTGGGTACAACATTGCATGTCCGCACAATTTACAGTTAAAGCAGCGCAGTGCAAAATTCTGAATTCACCTCTGGTCCTCTAGCTACCAAATGGTCCGGGGCTTAAGTGGTTAAGCTCATACCCCTACCTTTTATGTCAGCTCCTAAGTAACAGTATTATAAATGTGTCTTCTGCCCTATAGCAACCGTTCCAAATTAAAGGATAAAACACCAGGTACAAGAAACTCGGGAACAAAAATAAATTCCTTTGAAACCCCAGATATTACCTTTTAAAAGTAGCCATAATACCATCATTGTGATGCATATACCATGTGCAGGAAACAGAGGTGTAGTAAACTAAATTAGTAAACCTACAGGAGGTTCAGATAAGAGACCAGTCACCCTGCACAAGGAAGAGAATGCATCAATTATTGAGCATTATTACAGGAAACTCCTGAACAGAAGCAAAGTGAAGGAGTTGTTTTGTGCTGGATTACTGCACAAGTGTGGAAGAAATGCACAAAAAACGTACTTCGATTTAAATAAGAATACACATGCTTCTTGTATTTAGACAAGGAGGTTGATTTACTATAGACAAATTGGCTGTGCACTTTGCAAGTGAAGCTGCACCTTGCAAGGAAAATTTTTCCCAGAGATTGAAGTAAATTTGATAAAATTGCACTTTGTAAAGAATACCCAAACAAGGAATTTTTAAAAAAAAAAACTTCAGTTTTGCTTGAATGTGATCAGATGATGGATGTCAGCAGAGCTTTACCTCATTCACTAAGGTCTGGGAAATTTCCCTTTCAAAGTGAAACTTCCTTTGCAAATGAAAGATTGTAATTCAATCTTTTTGTTTTGCATGGGCTTTAGCTTTACGCTTCTCTTCTGTCTTTTTAGGGCAAGTTCTGATCTGCCTGGTGGTTAAGTGGCAATGGTGACAGTTCTTATTGCTACTCTGTATACAATGTGCAAGTGTAATCATCACATTGTTATGTGTGCTGCAACAATAATCATCCTAGACAAGTTTACAATGGCATCTCTTTTAAAGAGGATCGTAACTTTGAACAAAGTGAGGGATGCTGATTAAATCAAACTGGAAATGTTTATACTGTATCTACAATTGTGATTGCAAAAATTTACATGAACGTAAATTCTGTAGCAGTTACATTTTGATGAACTAGTCTTCCAGAAAAGAAATTCTGATAGAGTAATACTACCAGAGCCACATGAAAATATGTTTATGCAGCATTATGCTATAATGCTTTGAAATAAAAAGAGAAGAGTATACCACATTAAAATGTTAAGAATGTTTGGTTGTGATGTGAATTGGAAAGCATTTTAGCATAATAACTAGAATCTGCTTATCAGTCATCCACATTGCTTTCTGAGCTGCTGTTGGATTAAATATGGTGATGTTGACACTTGTAATGCACTGGAAGTTGCTGTCTTAACATACTCTGTTGCTCATGCCAGTGAAAAGATTTGGATGAAAAGACATGGACATTCCTTGAGGATTCATATGTCAGGATTCTGCATTAAAGGACCTAATTTAGAGAGTATACAATAACTGACCAATACTTTAACAAAAGGTCAGCAGATTTGTCTAGATATGTAATAGAAGTAAAAGATTGCACAGAAAATATTGAAGCAGTATTAGTCTCTACAGCAGAATTGCATTGCTTACTGAAGTAATACATTTTGTACACTCGGGCTAAAACATGTTTTGCAGTGAATGCGACGGTTATATAATGTGATAACTTTTTCATACTGCAAGAAAAAGGGTTGTAACTATTATGTATAATAATTAATAACTATGAATTCTATTCTTTCGTACCAGACAAAATGTAAAAAAAAAAAAAAAAATCTGCATATAAAGATCAGCTATTTTTCATATGTGGCAAGAAATGTAAATCTAATTCTCACAGACCATTTTAATGTATTCTGCTTCATGGGGTTAGATTTTTCAGTACAGTGATATGATAATCTAGGAGCACTGGTGATTGATAAACCATCAATGAAGAGGAATTGTGCTTATTGTTCTATTATGAGTACATAATTGCCACGGTATTATAGTTTAAAGACTCAGATCACAAATATGCATTTCAGAGTCAGGTTTGTGAAGGCCATATACAGAGTGAGGCCAACTGCTTTTATTAATTTGAGATTATATATATATATAAACATTTACCCTACACACTTGTAGTATAGTACATAGAAATGTGAATACAAAGTCCTTTTTGATCTGGTAGCACAGTAAATATTGTCTAAGGAAACACTGAGCAAATTCTAGCCCCTCATTGATAAAAATCAACAAAAGGTCAGGCGCAAAAATAGATGACCAAGGTAGCCTTAATGGAAGGGTAATACCAAACTGGGAGAGTGTGATTTGAGGATGGTATGTAGTCAATGATGATTAAATCCATGTGAACTTTATTGGCAAAGAAACAAATACCGGTAGTGCATGTTACTGCCAAAAAATACATAATGTATGTATGTATGTATGTATGTATGTGTAGCGACCTCACCCCTCTCACCCCTTCTTCTTGGCTTGTTGTCTTGTCTAGGGGTGGGGGAGTATGGGAGGAGGGATGAGATACACCATGGCCCATGTCCTCTTTTGGATAGAGGTGAAGTCCAGAACCTATTTTACCATCGGGTCCCAGAAACTGGAGTTCCACACCACTGAAAAGGTCCAGCTCGTATTTATTCTTCAACAGCAATAAATCGTCATTTAGCACTGACAGGTTGTGACCAAAGAAAAGTTCAGTATAGGTGGGGATTAGGTTGAGGCACAATCCTTAGATAGAACTAACCATTGTGGTGTCACTAACGGTTATGATGTACAGTCGCTGCCACCGACTGTGTAGAACAGAGAGTGAATTACCTTCGCTAAGCACAGCCCCTATCAGAGGGAAGACATCCGTCCAAGAGAGTTACCAGAGGCCCCGCCGTCACGAGAAATGCTGCACCGGACTGTTTGGAGGGGTTACGCTCCCTGGCCTCCTCACCTCAGACTCGGGCACCCAAGGCTTTAGGGCCCCCTCGGATACCTCCACCCTTGCGGGACCCAGTCAAAGGTACCCGGCCCCAGGCCTTCTCAATAGTACCTCACCTCAGGCTAAAGGTGCCTGGGATGGACTCCATCTCCCGCTCCGGCCAGGTCAAGGGCACCTGAGCCCGGAACGTCGGTACCCAGGCTGAAGGTGCCTGGGTGCGACTCTGACCCCCCTGTTCAGGGCGTCCGCCCCTTTTATCCCCTCTCCCTTCGCGTCACAGCAGGTTCCCCGCCCTGCTGTACAAGCGCCGGAAAAGGACAAAAAAGGGATGCAGTCTTGCGGTGAGGGTTCAACTCCGGCCCAGGGCAACAACGCCACCTGCAGGCCGCAGGGAACCTCACACCACCAGAGTCCTCCAAGAACCAATAATAAAGGTCCCAGATTCCCTAACAATCAGTGCATTGGGTCATACTACCACCCTTGCACTCCCCCTAAATGTTAACCCCCGCTACGTATGTATGTACGTACGTACGTACATACATACGTATGTATGTATGTATGTGAGAGATAGAGATAGAGATATATATATATATATATATATATATATATATATATATATCTCTATCTCCCCCAAAACGAGAGACAAATCAGCAGATCAAATGGAAATGAAATGCAATATGTACACAAAAACTTGCGATAGCCACAGTAAACACTGGGGAGCCAGGATAGCTGCCTGGGGGATGAGGGGGTGCACCAGGTTTCCAGGGGTACCTGATGAAACTCTATTGCGGTGCAAGTGGTCAGGAGTGGAAGGCTGTCTGCCAGCCCAAAGCTCCAGAGCATGGGATGCCCAGGGAGAGGATGCATTCCCTATGATCCAAGGGAAGGTGCGATACTGGTGCTGTTTGAGTCAACCAGAGAAGCGATGAGAGCTGCCCACCGCTTTCCACTTCTGACATCATTGAATCGTCTGCCATGTTCCTGAGAACTTTCACCGCAATGGAGTTCTATCAGGTACCTCCAGACACCTGGTGCGCCTCATCTCCCAGGCAGCACTGGAGGTGGGACAGCCATCCATCCACCCCTCCTGGCTCCCCAGTGTTTACTGTGACCATCATGAGTTTTTGTGTATACATGGCATTTCATTTCCATTTGATCAGCTGATTTTTATCTGGTTTTGGATATATATATATATATATATATATATATATATATATATATATTATTTTTTTGGCAGCAACACACACCATTTGTTTGTTTGCCAATAAAGTTCATATGGATTAATCATCATTGACTACATACCATCCTCTGGATCAGCGCTCCCTTCGTTTTTATTAGCCCCTCATTAATGGATTTCAGATTTTCATGATTAGGTGTTCTTCCTATTAATAGGTTAATGTATCAGTTAGGACAAAGTAAATACCAAGCTCATAAATATCATATTTGCCAAGTGTTTATTGTATTCATTCATGACCCAGTGTGTTATTTTTAATAATTTTTTTTGCAAATGTTATGACTTAAAGTCAACTGGTGAGCTCATCTTTTATAAAGACATCAGGTTCATACAGCATATCCTTCTCAGCTTTGGATCAACTGCAACTTCTGTGGATGAGCCCTGGACAACCTTATCACATACCTAACACCACCTTACAACTGACAACCAAATTCCAGACTAACTGGGGGCGTGTCCAAGATGGCGACGGGAGCGGACGTGTGTTAACTCCGCTCCGCCGACCGGATCTTTAATCCTCCATCCCTGGGGTGCTGGGAGCCCACTCGCAGCCACATCCGCCTGAGCCTTGCCCCGGGAACCCCCCTGCTCATGCCCGGATATCGTAGAGGAGGGGGAGCGCGCCGGCAGAGCCAAATAAGGAGCGGCACCGCGCGCCACACTGAGGGGAAAGCCGCGGCTGTCTCCCCCGCCATGTCGGCTCAGGAGGAGGAGGTGAGTCACGAGGTTGCAGCTCCTAAGGCCTCCCCAGAACACAGGGCACTCCTGGAAGCTATAAACGGCTGTAAAACAGCCCTAACTGAAAAAATAGACCATATACATATAGAGCTGGGCCTGATCAGGAGAGACTTTGATGCTTTTAAGGGCAGAGTGACAGAGGTGGAGCAGCGTGTGTCTGCGGCGGAGGATGTGCAGAGGGAACACACGGCTGACCTCCATACCCTGAAAATCAGAGTCAAGCACTTGGAATTCCGCGCTGAAGATTCCGAAAATCGTAACAGGCGCAATAATTTACGCATCATAGGACTGCCTGAGGGATCTGAGGGGCAAGACACCACCTCGTTTACGGAGCAGTTGCTGCGCACTCTCCTGCCTCGTGCCTCCTTCTCCCCCCATTTTGTGGTGGAGAGGGCCCACAGGATACCCACAGCCAGGGGCCCACCGGGGAACCCCCCACGTACATTTATCTTTAAACTCCTGAACTACAGGGACCGGGACCTTGTCCTGAGAGAAGCCAGAAGCGTGGGTGACCTGAAGTATGAGAATGCCAAGCTCCTTATATTCCCAGACTACTCCATTGAAACACAAAAGCAGAGGAAATCATTCGACCATGTGCGCTCCCGCCTTCGTGCCAAGAATTTGAAATACAGTATGCTGTTTCCCGCCAGGCTCCGGGTCCAAGATGGAGAACGCGTGAGATTCTTCACCTCACCTATGGAGGCGTCTGCCTGGCTTGATACAATCCGGGCGGAATAACGCAAGTATTCACTATGCTCTTCCTTGATGCCTTTAAGTCCTCTTTAATGCAACTCTATACGTGGCCCTCTGGCGGTTTTCCCCTTCTATCTGATGATTGACTATGCGTTTCCCTATTGACTCAGGGACATTGACGTTTTTCTTTTTCAATTTATTTTAATTTTTACTCTTATTTTTTCTGCCTGTTATCCTGCCATGAGAGGCTGAGGGTCGCAGAATGCAGCATTGCCTACTGAGGGTGGGCCCTGATGTTATGTCCATTTGGAACCCTTATGCCCTGACAAAGTCGCTTTTATCTTGGTTATCGCTTCTGGGGAAACATTGCCAAAGCCAGGGGCTCACGTGCTCTTGGGGAAGGACTGTAACTACACCAAGTTTTGTACCCCCAGCTTGCTGGGTGACCAGCACCATATTTATTATCCGGACGACCCTAGCAGTTATGGGTTTGTAGACTTATGTTTAGTAAGCTTCTTGTACACGATACCTCCAATGCGCGGCGGCGTGCCGTGCTGTTCTTGGGAAGGAATGCCACCCGCTGTTCCGGGGGGGCTGGCGGGGAGGGGGGGGGTTGTTTTGTAGTTATTTTTCTTTAGTTTGTTTTTGTTACTGTTTTACTGTTTATTATGAGTTTCTATGTCTGACACAGTCAATTGGGCCTGCACTTTTACCGCCCCTTGGGGGCTACTCTCTATGTGCTATGTGGTTGTTGGCTTCCGCTCCATCAGGGACGGGGTCATCCCCTGGATGCTCTCCGGTGTTGCTGTCTTTGCAGGCTGAATGGCATCGCTGACACTTGTCTCCTGGAACACCAGGGGCCTTAACTCCCCTGTGAAGCGGTCACTGGTGTTCCAGTTCCTGAAGACCTATAATCCTCATATCTGTGTCCTCCAGGAAACCCATCTCATGGGGAGGAAGATCCTTAGTCTAAAGAAACCCTGGGTTGGTCATCACTACCATTCCACATATTCCAATTTTGCGAGGGGGGTTAGTATACTGGTGCGCAAATCCCTGCCGTTCCGGCTCTTGGGACAGGTGGTTGACCCGGATGGACGATACATAATATTGCATGCAATGGTGGAGGGTCTTGAGTTGGTGCTGGTGGGTGTCTATTTGCCCCCCCCTGCGTCGATCAGGGTACTCCACAAGTTGGGTCCTCTGCTCGCTAACTATGGTACAGACAATTTGATACTTGTGGGGGACTTTAATATGCCACCTAATCCTGGGCTGGATCGTCTCGGCTCAGCGGGAGGATGCACTTCGGATCTCTCAGTCTGGGCAGAGACATATGGATTGACAGACCTGTGGAGGTGGCGTCACCCCGCTGACAGATCCTTTACTTGCCATTCAGCCACACATAGAACTTTCTCACGCATAGATCTGATGTATGCGGGGAGACCTCTATTACCTAGGGTCCAACAGATTTCCATCCTACCAAGGGGCATATCTGACCATGCCCCTCTCCTCCTTAGGTTGTTTTTGGAGGGGTCCCCTATGGATAAATTGTGGAGATTGTCGAGATTCTGGATCTCTGATCCTGGGGTAGACTCCGGGTTCCGCCTGCACATGGATACATACTGGGCACTTAACCCGGGGTCGGCCCCGGCTGCGGTCGTGTGGGATGCCTTTAAGGCCTCCTCCAGGGGTCAATATCAAACGCTTATCGGTGATGCTCGCAGACAGTTGAGGGCCGATTTGCTTGAGGCGGAGAATAGGGCCGCCTCCCTGGAGCACCAATATGCCCAGTCGGCAGACCCGGGGCTTCACATTAAACTTCAGGAGAGTACTAGAGAGGTTATGTTGCTTCGCACATCCCTTACTAAAAAGAAGTTGCTCCAGCAGTCCCAGAGGATCTTTGAAGAGGGTGAACGGGGGGGTAGGCTGCTGGCTTGGTTGGTCAGGGAGCAGTCGGCCTCTATGAGTGTTCCCTCATTGGTTGATGATACTGGGGTTAGACAAACCTCCTCTGGGGCGATTAATGAGTGCTTTGCATCCTATTATTCTGACCTCTATTCTACTCGGGTTGACTACACGTCGGAAGACCTCCATATCTACCTCTCGGACGTAGACTTCCCAGTCCTGACTGATACATATAGAGATCAACTTGACTCCCCTATTACGCTTGAGGAGGTCCAGCGGGCCATATCCTCACTACAGGCCGGGAAGACGCCGGGTCCAGACGGGTTTCCCACGGAGTTTTATAGAACGTACGCAGAGGACTTGGCCCCCAGGTTTCATTCCATGCTCCTGACCTCGTTGAGAGAGGGGACTTTGCCTGCCTCCATGTCAGAGGCGATTATTGTAGTTATACCCAAGCCGGGTAAAGACCCTGAAATGTGCAAATCATATCGCCCAATCTCCCTGATCGACGTGGATGCCAAGATACTGGCCAAAATATTGGCGACTCGATTGAACAGAGTGATCACGGCTCTGGTCCATCCGGATCAATCTGGTTTTATGCCGGGTAGAGGGACGGACATCAATATCCGCCGGCTATTTACCCACGTCGATCTGGCTGAGGAAGGCGCTGCAGGTGTAGTGGCGGCCCTTGATGCTGAAAAGGCATTCGACTCGGTCGAGTGGCTTTTCCTCTGGGAGGTGCTGGAAAATTTTGGGTTTGGGCCTAGGTTTATTTCCTGGATTCAGTTGCTTTACAGAGACCCGACTGCGCGGGTTAGAGTTAACGGCCTGCTGTCGCCTCCCTTTGGTCTGCATAGGGGTACTAGACAGGGATGCCCCCTGTCACCGGGGCTTTTCGCCCTGGCGATTGAGCCCTTGGCGATCTTAATCCGTCAGGATCAAAGGGTAAAGGGCATACGGGTTGGGGCACTTCAGGAGAAAATTTCGCTGTATGCGGACGACACACTGTTGTACCTAGCTGACGCAGGGCCCTCCCTTGCTTCTGCACTTGAGATAATAGACCAGTTCGGGAAGTACTCTGGGGTTCGTGTTAACTGGGACAAGTCGGTCCTTTTCTCCCTCCGCCGGTCGGGCCCCAGGGCAGTCACCGACACGCCTCTCCAGTGGGTGGACGAATTTAAATATCTTGGGGTGATTGTCCGGGGGACCCCTCGGGCGTACATGGAGGATAATCTCCTTCCTCTGTTGACCCAATTCGATAGGAAATGTCACCTCTGGAAAACGCTGCCCCTATCCCCGGTGGGCAGGGTGAACCTGTTAAAAATGGTTTATCTTCCCAAATTTGTATATTTTTTTAGGAATACTCCATGTCCGATACCTAAATCCTTTTTTCAAAAAAGTAGACTCCGTTGTCACTACTTTTGTCTGGGCTGGGAAAGTCCCGAGACTGGCCAAGAGGACACTCCAGCTCCCCCTGTCACAGGGGGGATTGGCACTGCCCCACTTCCTGCTCTACTACTGGGCGGCGGTCCTGGTGACGGTCCGGTGGTGGTTTGATCAGTCCAGACAAAATCCGGCGGTAACCCTCGAGGCGGCCATCCTGGGGTCCTATGCGGCACTATCTAACCTACCCTATAGGGGGCCTGGGGCCCATCCCCAGGTCACGTCTCTGATGCGCACAACCATTCTAGTATGGCAGAGGGCTAGATCTATTTACAGATCGGCCTCGGTCGTCTCGCCCCACACGCCTCTATGGGGCAACCCAATGTTGTCACATATCTATGGGCTCCCGGAACCTCAGCTGTGGGCATCTAGGGGGATAATTAATGTTAAACATATTTACTCCGATGGGTCTTTTTCCTCCTTTGAGACACTACAAGATAAGTATCATGTCCCCACTTCTATGAAGTTTAGATACTACCAGCTTAGGCATGCAATACAGGCCCAGTTCCCTGACCGTCTGACCCTCCAGACTGACGCTGTTGAACGACTGCTCATTGCGAAGATTATGGATAAGCCCCTGTCCTCCCTCTATTTTTATCTTTCCGTAGCGCACAAGACATCCCTGACAACTGTTTACAATAAATGGAGGATGGATATTCCAGAACTGACTGACGAGACCTGGAAGGACGTGCTGTCTGACTATGTTACTCGAATGGTCTCAGCAAAAGACCGCTTCATACAATTAAAGTTTTTGCATAGGGCATACTACACGCCCGCGAGACTAGCCAGCATATATCCAGGAACGAGTGCTCAATGCCCTAGATGCGACTCGTCTCCGGGCACCTTCCTTCATATGGTGTGGTCATGCCCAGAGCTGCGGCCATACTGAGGGGAGGTGATAGATGTCCTGGGAGCGTTCGGGGACTGGTCTCTTACCCTGGACCCGGCCCTGGCGTTGCTCGGGGTTATCGAGGGTGTCGAAGTGTCAAGGCATGAAAAATTATTCTTGTTCTATGCCCTGTACTACGCCAGACGAGAGATTCTCTTGAGGTGGAAGCAGCCCGGCCCTCCTACAATTCAGGCATGGAAGGCAACAATAAACTCTGTCCTACCTTTATACAAGCTAACGTATGAGAGTAGAAACTGCCCCAAAAAATTTGACAAGGTCTGGTCCCAGTGGATTGATGCTCATGGATAGGAGCACTAGAGTTTATGGGTTAATCCTACTAGATAGAGCTGTCTCCTATGTTATCTCTTGGTTGTGGCTAGAAATGCTGTTCTAACATGTGTTCTAGGTATCCCCCCCTCCCCCCCTCTCTACATCCCTACCCTTCCCTCTCCTCCCCTCCCCTCCCCTCCCCTTCCTACTCTCTCTCCCCTCCTTACCGCTATCTGGTACTAGACCACAACTTTGTATTAGCTGCTCTAGGCTATCATTATCTGAAGGAAACGAAAGGTGGTGTTATTTGACCTGTGCTATTGGACCTTTATGACCTTATGTATGTATCTAATGTCCATATACTGTGTCATTGTTAACTTTTATACTTTTTTTTGAATAAAAAAAACTTTTCACTGAAAAAAAAAAAAAAAAATTCCAGACTAACTGGCCAGCAAGTGCAGCAAAATGAGTACATGAGCCAGAGATCAACTAAGGGAACTGTGCTTGATATTTTCATAATATAGTATCCTGGTTTTGGGGGTTCTATGAAGATAATCTTGTAGTACTTGGACCCAATTTTTTTTACCATGCTACACTTATTTAACAAATATAATTCTATCCCCCACGAACGCTGTAAATGTTTTAGTATAATGCAAGACTTTAACAAACTTACATATAAAATGACCCTTTTTTAATTCTAAAGTAACGAAAGATAATAAAGGCATATCTGCATAAACATATAAAATATTATTAATGCAGTGCGCATGCGCGGGATCTCGGAGGTGGACACGTTCTAGCCGAGCTCCGCTCGCTCTGACCCTATACAGCGACAAACAGCGTAGGTAGCGGGGAAACCAGCCTGGAAGTGCCGCAGCAGAGTGCCCAGAGAGGTGATGAATAGGCGGGCACAAGGCCAGCCAAAAAAAGGTCAGCGCAGATGGCCCAGGTCTAACGGCGGAGCGGGGCCTTCCCTGGATATAACACAGCAATCCAAGATGGCGTCAGGGCGGCATGACACACAAGGCAGCACAGCTTCCAGGAGTATCACCGCTGCACAGAGGAGGGATAAAGCTGATCATCCGGAGTGGATGGGGGACCCTTTCTCATCGCAATCATCGGGGGACTTTGAAGCTGATCAGAGGGGTGAGTCTGCGCTGCAGTCCCAGTCCCCGGGCACATATCCTGACCTGCAGAAACCAGCAGATTCCCCTATGTCCTCTATGGATGGGGATATGGCGGGGATAGCAGAGGCCTTATTCAGCCAGTCCAGCCAGGACATAGCAGCGGCTCCCCAGCAAGCCCATTATTCCCCTGACTCCGTGCTTTTGGCCCATTTTTCCACGATGCTACAGCAGGAACTCTCTAAAGCCTGCACTTTGATCACAACCGATCTCAAGAGAGACATTCACAGCCTGGGGGAACGTTTTGACCACATAGAGAGACTAAGGTGGACAATACAGTAAAGAAGGTCAACCAGAATGCCCGCATGATAACTGATCTCCAGGAGAGGCTAGAGGAGGCAAACTCCAAAATCGAAGATTTAGAGAACCGTTCTCGTAGGTATAATATACGCATACTGGGCCTCCCTGAAACGTATACTGACCTGGAAGAGGTCATGTGCGAGTTAATGAAAGAATTGATCCCTGATATTACACCCCACCACATGGAGATCGACCCCATACACAGGGCGCTGACAGCCCCTAGGTCTGATGGACTGCCGCGTGATGTAATAGTCAAACCGCACTTTTACCGTGTGAAGGAGAAGATGATGTTAGAAGCCCGCAACAGACAAGATATACAAATCTATGGGACCCCATTCCAGCTATTTACAGACTTGGCCCCTTCTACGGTCCAGAAACGCAGAAATTTGAGACCTCTACTTCAGCAGCTGATAACAAAACAGATTAAATACAGATGGGCATTCCCCTTTAAATTATCCTTTACCTATAAAGGACGATCCCATTCATTCTCTACATTCCAATCGGGCGAAGAACTCTTGATGGAACTCGGCATTGTAACTCATGAATCACCGGCGGTGTCCCCCCACAGTGAGGAACACCGCCCCCTCTCTCAGCTGTGGCAGGATCGCAAGCAATCTCAGTCCAGGAAGTCGCAACGAAAGACTTGATCGCTAATCTGGGCCTCTAAAGCCCCCATTAGGGACTTGTTGAAGTCCCGCTACAAGGAAAGGACTCCTGTTCATTCCTTTCCTAGGCCCTCGGTGGGCCACATTGGTTGCACCCCTGTGGTGCTGTTCATTGAACTCTTAATATTCTTTGGACGGCCACTTAACTGATGGTATAATTAGTGCCTTTTGGAAAGTTTAGGCTGCGGTTACTGCTCGGTATGTTTTAGCCGGTCGTAGGGGACTGACTTGTCCCACTGGAGCGGGGACACTGGGACAGGAGAAACCGATGGGGAACCTGCCTGTCCCGGGGTCTCGACCCTGACCGGGATCAGTGGAAGCAGCCAGCCTATATCAATGTTCTTATTCGGTACTTATATTTAGGTTTTCTGTCTGACTCCAGCTGCCTATACTTTGGTCCGGAGATTTGATCCGGCGGGGGTTACTCCCCATGCTGTTGTTACTTTACTCAGGCACTTTGAGTTTGAGTGTTACGGCCTATGGCCGATCTGTTGTTGGTATACTCTTTATTTGTGTTTTATTTTCTCTTTTTTTGTCCTCCCCCTCCCCTCCCTACGAGCTCCGGTCCAGGGTCCCTCACTTACTGCACGGTTCAGGCAACTAAGCAAGTGGCCAATCCCAATCACAACAGTCTTTTTGAATCATCTTGTGATACAAGGTAAGAGTGCTCTGCCCTACCACGATGGCTAAGACAGATTCTACTGACTATTCAGTGATTACGCACAATGTACATGGTTTCAATTCCCCTATCAAGAGAACTAAAGCCTTTCAATTCTATCATAGACAGAGAGCAGACGTACTCTTGATACAGGAAACTCACTACTCTAAGTCCTCAGCTCCCCAATATCTAAACGTAAGATACCCTAAATTTTTTCTTGCTTGTGGCCCCCAAAAGAAGGTGGGGGTGGCGATATGTTTTTCTAAGCGGGCCCCCTTTACACCCATCTCAATAGTTAAAGACAAGGGAGGTAGATACCTTATGGCGGTGGGTCGTCTCCATGATCAATTAGTTTCTTTTGTCTCATACTATGCCCCAAACACGGGTCAGCCCGAATTCTTTAAAAATATGCTCGAGATACTCATGCCTAAGGTCCAGGGGCAGAAAGTCATGGAGGGTGGAAGCAATATCCCTATGGATAGGACACTAGACAAATCAGATCATACGAAACTGCTCTTAAAGCGCCCACCTAATGACAGCAGTAAGGTTTCACACCCATTTCACCTCCATGATCTGATTAACTCCTGGCGGGAATACAACCCCACAGCTAGAGATTTCACGTACTTCTCGCAGGTACATCACACCTACTCCAGAATAGACCATCTTAGTGCGTACTCCCCTACTTCCGTACATAACATCGGTCAAAATACTGACTACCCCCTGGTCTGATCACTCCCCGGTTAAACTCGCCACCAAAGGGCTTTGGACTAAAGCCACCCCTCCCCATGGCGACTTAATGTTAGCCTACTGAACGATCCTATTATATATGTGGAAATTCAGAAAGAAGTCAGGCGTACTTTGAGACTAATAAATCCGCAGACACCTCACCTACAATTAACTGGGCGGCCCACAAAGCAACGATTCGCGGCAAGTTGATACAAATAGCGGCTAGATTAAAACGGGAGCGAGGACAGGTAATCACAGACCTAGAGGCTGCTCTGGAGGCATTATTGGCGGAACAGCATAAAAATCCTCTGTTAGATATTAGCCATAAAATAGATGAAGCAAGACTTGCTTTAAACCTTAGCCTAACCACGCAAGCTGAAAAACGCATCAGCTGGTCTAAACAGATTTTATACCATGGGTAATAAACCCACCACTATGTTGGCTAGGAAGCTGATTCCCCGACCCTATGTATCAACGTTACCTAAATTGAGACTACCGACTGGTCACCTCACTTAAAAATCCCGAACTAATGATCAAAGAATTCCATACATTTTATGCCAAATTATATAGCAAACAGACAGAATTTGAGCCATCAAGGACGGAGGCGTTTTTTCATGATGTCCAATTGCCCATATTGACTCAAGACCATGCTGACTTGATGGATGGGGCCTTTATGGAATCTGAGATTAGGACAGCCATAAAGATGCTCCACCCTTCTAAGGCTCCTGGACCAGATGGTTACCCAGGTCATTATTATAGGAAATACATGGATATCCTCTCACCTCACATGTGCGCGTATTTTAATGATCTGAGGAAGGATAATAAACTCCCGGGTCAGGAGAATGCGGCCTTTATAAATGTTATACCGAAACCAGGTAAAGATCATGGAGACTGCGCTAATTACCGCCCGATCTCTCTGATCAATACTGATTTGAAGATTTTAACCAAAATCCTGGCCCTTAGACTGAACACGTTTCTCCCACTTTATATCCATCCCGACCAGACTGGGTTTATCCCTAATAGACAGGCGTCTGATCAAACCCGCAGATTAATAAACCTGATATCAGCAGTGAAGTCAGATTGGGATGGTGGGGGTAGTAGATTTGGTAAGTTGCTCTCGTTAGACATCCAGAAAGCGTTTGATTCCCTGTCTTGGGAGTACTTGTTTGACGTGCTAAGATGCTATGGCTTTGGCGAGCGCTTCCTGGTTCTCCTTCAGGGGCTGTATGATTCTCCAACTGCCACATTACTGCTAAGGGGATACTCCTCCCAACCTATTACTATTAAATGGGGAACTAGGCAGGGGTGCCCACTCTCACCAATATTGTTCGCCCTAGCAATAGAGCCGCTGGCGATCAAAATTCGTGCTTGCCAGAATATCAAGGGGATTGTTAGCGGAGAGTACGAACTTAAGTGCCTGCTTTTTGCTGATGACTTGCTCCTCACCTTGACTTCCCCGATAACGTCACTCCCTAACCTCTACGCGGTATTACACCCATTTTCGGATATATCGGGGCTGCACATTAATCATGGTAAATCTAGGGCATTGAATGTAACACTACCAAGCTCTATTCAGAAAACACTTGAGCAGTCCCATCAATTTATATGGGAGTCGGAGGCACTTCCTTACTTGGTTATCAATTTGACCTCTTCTATTCAAACACTATATAAGAATAACTACCCAGCTCTCATTAAAACTAACTGAGGATATGGCTAAAATGGCAGATTCAACCCCCTACGTGGTTCGACAGACTACACTCGATAAAAATGAATATCCTGCCTAGGCTGTTGTATTTTTTTCGCACCATACCTATAGCATTGCAACACACTGACCTGCAACTGTTTCAACGGAAAGTTCTCCAGTTTGTATGGGGAGAGAAGAGGCCTAGGGTTAACAAAGCCACAATGTACGCCCCTAAACGGAAGGGTGGACTTGGTCTGCCTGATCTGCAGAAATATTATTGTGCGGCCCAGATGGCCCACCTAACTAGGTTTCATTCGAAATCACCACACGCTATATGGATGAACATGGAATCGTATTCCTGTCACCCAGATCCTGTGTCCCACTTGATGTGGCTCCCGCCTAAAGAACGACCGATGATATTATGTCCATCCTTGTCTTTCTCATTGGATATTTGGGACAGATTGTCCAGATCCAAGAAATTAAAAATCACCCCACACTCCATTGGCACCTATTTTAAAAAAGAGCCTGTTCACCCCGGCCCTCGCTCCTCTTGCGTTTTCATGGTGGACCAATAAGGGATTACTACTGTAGCGACCCCTCTCTCCCCCTCTTGCTTTATCGGTTATGCGGCTGTTGTCTAGGGGTCCGTGGGAGGGAGAGATGAGATACACCACGGCCCATGTCCTCCATAACCAAGAGGTGAAGGCCAGAAAATTGGGCCCTGTGCAGGTGTCCTAGAGTCAAGTCCAGTACTTCGTTCCTGACTCCTTTGCTCCTAGTAACCAGAGTTCCACACCGTGAATAGGTCCAACTCAGTTTTATTCTTCTTTCCAAACAATAAACAGTTTCTTCTACTGAGTTATAATGGGAAATAGATCGAGGCACAATCCTTTCCCTTCGGATGCTAACCACTGTGATATCACCAGTGGCGGATAGTCACTGCCACTGACTATGTGAGGTAGAACGTGAATTACCTTCACTAGCACGGCCCCTGTCAGGGGAAGGAGATCCGTCCAAGGGAGAAACAGGAGGCCTCTCTGTCACCAGCGATGCTGCGCTGGACTCTCCAGAGAAGTTCCACACACCAGTCCTCACGAACTCAGACACGGGCACCCAAGGAATTAGGGCCCCCCTCGGATTCCTCCACCCTCGCGGAACTCAGTCGAAGGTACTGAGCCCCAGGCATCCGCCATAGTACCTCACCCCAGGCTAAAGGTGCCTGGGATGGACTCCATCCTCGCTCCGGCTAGATCAAGGGCGCCTAGGCCTGGAACACCAGAATGCCAGCACTCAGGCTGAAGGTGCCTGGGTGCGCCGCGTCCTCCGACTCTGAACCTGAACCCCGTGGTAAAGGTGTCCGCGCCTTTTATCCCCTCTCCCTTTGCGTCACAGCGGGTTCCCCGCCCCGCTGTACCAGCTCCAGGAAAGGACAAAAGGGTACAGTCTTGCAGTGTGAGTTCATCCCCGGCCCAGGGCAACAGCGCCACCCGTGGGCTGCAAGGAACCTCACACCACCAGAGTCCTCCAAGAACAAAAAAAAGGTCCCGGATACCCTAGCAATCTGTGCATCTGGGTTACACTACCACCCAGATGCCTCCCCTAAATTCAAGCACCCGCTACACTACATATTGCAGATTTCTGTGATCATAAGGGTATAATATCCGAACGCTCTATGATTGAGAAGTATCAAATGCCGCCAATAGAAACCTATAGATATACTCAAATACAGCATTTTGTACAAGCACTAGCTCGTAAGAGTGACCTAGCAGAGTTGACCCCCATGGAACATATGTGTACGCATTATGATAGACTTAGGGGATTTATATCTATTATATATACAATATTGGTGAGTGTTTCAACGAAACTGAAATATATGCTTCAATGGGAAAATGATTTCAAGGAAACATTGGACCTGGACAATTGGTTGGCAATTTCAGAAACAGCATCCCGATCACTCCTCAATACTTCAATTATAGAAGCAAACTACAAGGTTTTGTTACATTGGTATATGGTACCGGCCAGACTGGCCACCTTTGTGCAGGGGACTACCTCCAAGTGTTTTAGAGGATGTGGTCAGGTGGGAACCACCTATCATATATGGTGGTCATGCCCTAAGGTTAGGAGGTTCTGGATCAGGGTCTACAATTTTATCTATACCCTTACTCAGATCAATTTAAAGAAATCGTCCAAACAGGCCCTTTTGGGTGACAGGGTGGCGGAAATCTCCAAGTCCCAAAGGAGGCTACTAAATTTTATATTTGTATCGGCTAGGATAACTATAGCTAGAAGTTGGAGATCCGCAGCCCTGCCATTCGGCCAACTTAAAAGGCAAATTGTCCTGGCTGATGTTAAATGAGAGATTGACTGCCCTGGTCCAGGACAAGATGAAGTTATTTCACAAAGTTTGGGACCCATGGCTCGATTATCTTACCAATGACCCTTGCTACTTAGTTGCTCTCACATATACTAGGTAATTGGGCACTGGACCGCTGCTCCTCCTTGTCCCCTTTCCCTGATCCTCCCCTCCCGATCCCCCTCTATATTATTTCACCTTGCTCCTTTTCTTCCTTTCCTTCTTTTTATGTGTTTATTTCTTCTCTACTATGTCTTCCCCTGCCCTTACGTGCTCACGTTAGAGTACTTAATTAAATGTTACAGTAGATATCTACTTACGGGTTCGAGAGTGTTATACTGCGGGTGGTCTGGCCCTAGGGGGATTCGCTCCCATAAGGGGAGGGGCTGCCCCCCCGATAGTTGGATGGGGGGTGGGCTCTTCCCGGGGGGAGGGATTCGCTTGATGGGCCAGTACTATATGTTACAGTGTGTGAGCCCATGTTAGGGGAGGCTTATACATGACCGGTTGGCCTGGTTTAGACTACTGCTGCCTATACTGGGAAGTTATCTGTAAATGTTTATAAGGCAGGAGTGGTCTGTGTTGTGCTATGATAAATGGCAAGCTACCCTCAGAATGTTTCTATTACTGTATTATAAGATACTGTGATATTTTTGTATTGTCTTAAAAAAATTAATAAACATCATTGAAATATAAAATATTATTAATGCAAAAATACATTTCCTTCACTTCCACTGTAGAAAACAGTGGGCATTTTTTCTAACACAGTGTATGACCTACTTGTAACTTTATTAAACTTGAAAATGTATTTGAAGTTTGTTTTTTATATTCTGCTGACATGCTAGTAAAGAGTTTATATGTACATTTCTTGCACATAATTCCCCCAAGGATTTTAGCATTCATCTTCGAAGATTGACATCTTCTACTAACACCAGATGTTTCTGAGGTGCGACTGTTCATCAGAAATCTTCTACATACAATTGTAGCATTGTATAATTTGCCATTCTAACCTATCCAGCATATAATATTGTATGTGTTGATCTGTACAAGAATGTGATCAGTGGTGACCTCTTAATTCTTTCCATAACAAAGATTTCCCTTTCTCCCAAGTTTTTTTTTTTAAAAACAGTTCAACTTCCAACATTCAGTTCAATATTCCAAAAAAAGTTAATCCCCTAACCCTGAAAAATTTGATCTAATACACAATAATTTTAACTTTTTTTGGGGAGGGAGGAGCCTGATGTGGGCGCTACGCAGGTGCTGCTGCTAGCTCGAGGCCCGCTGAATCTCCCCCTCGAGATCCAATGCCGAGGAGATGACTCTCCTTACCCCAACCAGGTCCCGATTAGAACATGTAGCTCCATGCTACTCCCCCCCTCGCAAGGTGTCCCGAGCCTCCGAGCCTCCAGAGCGGAAATTGCAGCCGAGCAGGTGAACGGTTCTCCCCTCAGTCCTTCCTGCTTCAGGAGCAACTTTTCTTATGTAAAGTGTGCGGTTCAGCTAGGACGACGGAGCAGCGGGGACCAGCTGGCTGATGGGGCTGTGCGGGGATCGAGAGTGTGCCATACTGCTATAGTGAGCTACTGTGGGGGCTATGGTTGGAATCTAGCACCAGGGGCATCCCCTCGGCCATCTCCCGAGTGGCGGGCATTGTCTGCAGAGATCCGGGTGAGATCACCTTCAACCCCCTGATTGTGAGACGAAGAGAAGAGAAGATCTCCTCCCCCCTCCTCTACCTGAGTAGTACGGTGTCCTTGTCAAGTCCTTCTTAAGTCAGCATTCATCCAGCCTTCTGAATACCAGAAACCAGAAATCACTATCAGAAACATCAGAGGGGTGAGTCACAACTATAATCACTATAACAACAGAAAACTGTTTGTTTGAATAGCCTCTGAACTGTGTTGCCATTGTGCATTGGACTTGCTTACGCTCCCCCTAGTGGCTCAGTAGGATATTGCATTTGTAACAACAGAATGTAAAACTGTGTGGACAGGAGGCTTTGTATTTACATAAAGAGACTGTTCTAACTGGCCATTTTTTCTGTGAGTGGTTTCCACGCGAGTTTCTAGTTACTTGCATGAATTGAGCCATAATTTAGACTGATTAAAATACCCAGCCTGAATTTCTGTTGGAATATAAAAAAAAAAAAAAAAAAAAAAAGTCTGCAAACTGGTGGAAAATATTTTTGGAATGACTAGGTTTCCACGCAAGAACACAAAGACATTGATGTAGCTGGCTATTTACGGAAGAGGATATTGTGTGTGGATACTCTGTGCTAAAGGGACATCTAAGAGGGACCTGGGTGTGGATAACATAAGCCAAGTTATTTGAATGAATTAAACTGATCTTTCGTGGAATAGCACACCGATTACATACTGCTCAAAATACACGACTAGATTGTGGAGTAAAGGGCAGTAAGACATTTAGAGGAAAAAAAAAAAAGGAAACTGATACCAACAGTAGAGTGCCCTTTCTGAAAGGACTGAGAATACATCTCGCTGCCCTGTTAACTTTCTCTTTGTCTTGTTTTTGCCAATTTTTTTCCCTCCTTTTGGTAATTTTTTTTCCCCTTCCTGCGTGCTCCTCCCCCCCCCCTTACATACAGAATGAGGGGGAAGGTCAGAGAGGGGTTTGGCGTTAACCCCCCTAAAGTAAGCGCTAGTCCCGCTACAATCCAAAAAACATGACACTGGATCATAGCAAAGAGAGTCCGGGTAAAGGGCCTGGCGCCAAAAGTAAAATACCAGAAGCAACGTCTAAATCTGGGCAGAGAAGATCTGTAGCAGACACCAATACCCCATCACAGGTTATAGCTGAAACCGCAGAAGATAGCGACTTTGAGCTTAGACCGGGAATGCACATACCGACAAAAGATGAAATGGCGGAGATGTTTGCTAGACTTGACAAGTCCATACAGGGAAAATTGGTGACCATGCATGATGACCTGAATCATGTACTTCAGAGAGTAGAGGAAGTTGAAGAAAAAGTGGACTCCAAGGCAGCTGCTATGATAGAGCTTAAGGACCAAATGGAGGAGATGCAGAGAGACCATATGCATCTACAATACAAAAGGAAGATCAGGAAAATTGCAGTAGGCGCAAACATTTAAGGATCAGAGGGTTACCAGAGACACTGAGCGAAAATCTACAGGAAAAAATTGACAAAATATTTGGCCCGCTACTGGGGAATAAAGAAACACATAAGATTAAATTTGAAAGAATACCCAGGGATTAGAAAACCAGCAGAGATGGCAGGCGATAGTCCAAGAGACGTGATCACCAGATTCCATAATTACCAAGACAAAGAGCATGTCTGGATAAAACTATCCCAACTGGGGGCAGTGGCCTGTTGTGAGCACCATTGATGGAGCTCAACCCCCGGGGGGGTGATCTAGTGGGCAGGAAGGATTGGGCGGCCCATGGATCCCATGGCCAGGGGAAGGTCAAAGTCCCCCATAGGGTAGAGGTCAGGGGGTGGGATTTCTCTCCAATGCACAGAAAAGGTGATATTAGACGTGCCAGGTTTATGGCCCAGGCCCAATGAATGCCGTAAAAATAGTAATTAGTGAGGTCAGCCTAACAATAGGGATTCATATGTTGAGACAGCTATACAATGATGGAAGTAGGTCGTGGGAAGGTCGAGATAGAAGATGGCTACACTAAAAATAGTATCCTACAATATACGGGGGCTTAATACCCCTGTAAGAAGGTCTAACATCTTAAGGAATTTAAAGCACCTTAAAGTAGACGTAGTCCTAGTACAAGAGACGCATATTTCCCTGGACTCAAATCTGAAAATTTGGTCATATGATCACCCTACCTGGTACTATGGCGACTCCCCAACCCAACATGCTAAGGGGGTCACTATAGGTTTTGCTAGAGAAGTAAGGTTCACCTCGGTTGATAGAATGGTGGACTCTGAAGGGCGCCATCTGCTCTTAAGGGGCAGAATAAATGAGGTGGAATACTCCATAGCAAATATATACGGACCAAATAGGAAACCAATGGGATTTTTGAAAGGGGTCGTGGAGAAATTAATGGATTTTAAGATAGGTGGAGCCATCATGGCCAGAGATTTAAATTTTTGTATGGACCCTGAAGTGGACAGTATGTCTTCGGCACAGCGGACTGGAACGGCACAGCGGAATTTACTTAAAAAGAAGTTACACCAACACCAATTGATGGATGTATGGAGAATTCAACAAGCAAAAATACACGACTATACATTCCACTCTGCCGTGCACGGGACGTACTCGAGAATCAACCTATTTTTGGTAGAGCATAGGATGCTCAACGCAGTGACAAGTTCAAACTTACGACCTTTTCATAGCAGGCTCCAATATCAATGAATTTAAAAAATAGAGGGTGTACAAAACAGGACCAACGTATGGAGACTGAATGAAGAACTGATACAGGATGCAAAGGTCACAGATAGGATTAAAAAAGAACTTGAGCTGCACTTTAAAACAAATCATTCAGAGGAGATATCAGAAGCCACTGTATGGAAGGCCCATAAGGCCGACATCAGGGGGATCTTGATTGCAATAGGAACAGCAAAAAAAAAAGAAAAAGAAGGAAAGCAGACGAAGAGGTGAGGAGTTACATAAAGAAATCCCTGATCTTGAGAATAAATCACAAAAATACAGGAGACCATGGAATATCGTTGGAAGTTATCAGAAAAAGAGAGTAATTAAAAAAGACCAGATTGAAAAGGAAAATAGATTGCAGTTTTTTTCAGCTAAAGAAAGAGCGATACCAATGGGGAGACATGTCGGCTAAGTATTTATCCAAATTGTTGAAAAAAAAAATCCGGGCAAATTTTATTGAAAGTCTACAAACAGGGAAAAGGTATTTTCAACCCCTGAGATGGCGTGGGCTTTTCAAGATTACTACGGGAAATTATACTCGATAAAAAGATCCCCCAGAAAAGGTTAAAAAGAGACTAGATAACTCCACAGTTCTGCTAAATGAGGTAGGCCTAAAAAAAAACACCCCCTGATAAACGTAGTTCTTTAGAGGATTCCATAACAGAAGCAGAGATACTTAGAATCTTAAAAGAATCACCAGCAGGGAAAAGCCCAGGTCCTGATGGGCTGTCGACTGCATATTATATTAAGTTTAGTGACATTTTAGTCCCAAAGATGTGTTCATACATGAATGGGATAGGGGCCAATTGGGACATACGATGCAAAGCACTAGTGGCCTGCGATTAATATCATCCCAAAGGTGGGTAAAGACCCCTCATTGTGTTCTAGCTAACGGCCTATTTCTTTGTTGAGCACCGACGTGAAATTGTTTTCAAAAGTACTAGCCGGTAGACTGAGGACAGTGATGAATGACTTGGTGCACACAGACCTAGTGGGTTTTATCCCAGGTAGGGAAAGCAAGGATAATGGCATCAGAACCCTTTTATTAGTACAAAAGATAAAAGATAGTAGCAGTCCTGGGGATTTGCTGTCTATAGACGCCGAAAAAGCGTTTGACAGAGTAGACTGGGGATTTATGTGGAATACACTGGAGGCATTTGGAGTAGGCCCTATGATGATTCAATGGATAAACGCCCTATATCACCACCCCACAGCAAGGGTTAAAAAATTAATGGGACATTGTCTGGGTCCTTGTAAATGTTTACTGGGATGTGACAGGGGTGTCCCCTGTCCCCGTTATTGTTTGTTCTAGTATTGGAACCCTTGCTGGCTGGGATTAGACAAAACCCTGATATCAGGGGAATATCAATCAATGGGGAGGAAAATAAACTAGCGGTTTATGCCGATGATATTTTGTTTTATATTACAAGCCCCAGGACAACCCTCCCCAACCTTATGAAAACCCTAAAAAACGATGGCGAGGTAGCAAATTTCAAAATAAATCCTTTAACATCGGTAATCCTCAATATAAATGTGAAGCTACAGGAGGAGAGAATTTTCAAACGGGACTTCCCATTTGTATGGAGGGACACCGAGTTAAAATACTTAGAAGTTAAAATAACATCCTCACTGGAGACCACTTACCAGCTAAACTTTATTCCACTGTTGAATGACATTACAACTGACTTAAACAAAATAGCCTCTAGACAAAAGGTCATGGATAGGTAGGATAAACGGTTTTAAAATGGTAATCCTTCCTAAAAATATTATATAAAATGCAGATGTTACCAATCCCAATCCCAGATACACATTTTAAAATATTAAATACGCTATTGTGTAGGTTTATTTGGCAGAACAGAAAGCCCTGTATAAGTCTGGAGGTGTTAATGAGAGATAAGGCACAAGGTGGGTTGGGGCTACCAGATTTAAAAATGTATTACACCGCTATTCTTATGTCACGGGTGGTTGAATGGGTAAAAAAAGAGTAAAGAAAAATCTTGGGTTAGATTGGAAAGTCAGATTAGCAAGGTCACCTTAGGGAAAGTGATATGGATCCCAACACATATAAGAGATTTAGACGAGCTCACTCACACGTATAGCAATGGCAATGTGAGACACGGTGCACAAAAGGGAAAAATGAGGATTCAATTCCCCTTTGTTACCACTATGCGACACTCATTATTTTGTTCCTGGGAAAGAGAGCCTGTTTGGGAATTGGATTATGCAAAAAGACGCACAACTAAAAGATATCCCAGTGGGTGGTAAAATATGCACTTTTCAGGAATGGTCTAATAAAAAAGAGGTAATGGCGGTAAACAGGTGGAGGTATGCACAGTTGAAACACTTTGTAGAGTCTCTACCCCAACCGATTAGGTCTAAGGGCAGCCTGCTTCAATTAGAGAGGCTGTGCTCACCTTCAGACGAAAGTAGAGGGATCTCGAAGATATACAGAATTTTGACTGGACTAAAGATATCAGCCCCCCCCCTTTATTAAAAAATGGGAGGAACAGATGGGAAGAGGGGATAAAGAAATAGATGTTGGTAAAATATTACGGTTGACACATGCTATATCACCAGATTGTAGTACGATAGAAATTAACTATAAGTGTCTGGCACGCTGGTATACAACACCTGATAAATTACACCGGTACCAAGAGGATGCCTCCAACTTATGCTGGATGGGATGCGCGGAAACTGGAACTATGTTCCATATATGGTGGACATGCCCCAAAATAAAAGCATATTGGAAAGTTTTAATAACAATAGAAGAAATTACTGGCACTAAAATACCTGAGGACCCATGGGTTTGTCTGTTCCACGGGGTTAGTATGTCCTTTAAACAGTATAAGAGAACAGTGCTTCCCCATCTCCTAAATGCAGCAAAAAGTGTAATCCCTAGACAGTGGAAAGATACTGAGAGCCCTTCGCTGAGGAGATGGTTATGTAAAATCAATAAAATTTACAATATGGAACTTTTAAGGTTTAGTGGCGAAACAGGAGAAGAAGGTTTCGTAAGGAGATGGAAGGATTAGTTGATGTACAGGCAATCACTGAGATACGCTGAAAGGATGATAGAGGTAAGGGTAGAGGAGAGAGCCTGAGAGGGTCGGAACAAAAGACTGTCATTTGGAGAGTTCAGGGGCAGGGTGGGGATTTCTTTTTGGGGTGGGAGGGGTTGGGTGGTATCATTTTTAGACTGTACTCATTTTGCATTTGTGGGGTCGGTAGTGGCAGCCCGGCCCCGCCTGATTTCATGTTTGAATTTTTGTCTAAAACAAAAAAGAAAACTAATAAAGAAATGGAAAAAAAATAAAAAATAATACACAACAATCATTATCACCATTGTTATTTGTCACAGTTTGGTGCACTGTAATGTTAAGTTCACTACAACCGTATTTAAGTTTGTTGATTGAATTCCAAGAAAAAATTACTATGTTTGTGGAAACAAAGCTTTTTCACACTAACATATTTCATGGGGAGAAATTCATCAATAACACTATAACTGCTGCACAGATGGTATAAACTGTTGATTTGTTAGGATTTTTATTGTGCAGAAAGAGTGGGCTAACATGAGCAACAGAAACAGAAAATTCATTGTATTTTATATAAGATAACCAACCGGGAGAAAACAAATTAGGTTTGCTCAGATTGCCCTGATTTTATTTGTTTTGAGTGTTTCATTTATTATCAATAAAATAAACAATTAAGAAACATTATCTTCTTGAGAGTAATACTCACCCACTCATTCACAAAAACACAAAAATATAAGAAGTGCAAGAACAAGATTGATCTACTGAAGGTCTAAAAGAATGAACACTTTACCTTTAGTGAAGAAGGGTAAACCTTGTCTCCTTCGAACTATCAATCATATGCATGGAAAATAAAAAAGATTTTGCATGCGGATGATGAGATGATTGAAGTGAACACAATTTCCCCTTATACACTTTAAAATGTTCTGCTCCTTTAAATAAACACAAATGGGGTAATTAACTAAATGAGTAGAGTCTGTTCAACATAATGGTTCACTGAGCACAGTAAATAGGGTCAATCATCCACCTTTTTTAATTTTCCTTGCACATAAGGGGTTAAAGTGAACACAGCTTCAGCATGCAGCATTTATGAAGCTCTGTGAACATTTTTCATGCAAAATTGTGCATCCACTTTTCTAAGTGATCTAATTTTATCCTAGATGTGACAAAAGGCCACATGGCAATAGGCAAGACATAAATAAGCATTATATTCAATGGTTGGTTAATTTTTAAGCCCTTTGAAGTAGAGGTAAAGCTTAAAGAACAAGACTATATTTTTATGATAATGTAATTCTTTTAAGTCCTACCATCAATCTGAAGAAAACGTATTACCTGTGCACAGAAAATTGTATTTTTAAATAACAAAATCTTTATCTATATTTTGAGAAAAAAATAAATTCCTGACAGTAATAAAAGCTTTTGGTTATTTGAGTTGTGGGTATAGGGTACCCTTTAAATGATTAATACAAGGCTCAGTCATTTCCAGCCATTCCTCATGCCCAAAGCTAGCATTCTTTACTCTTGATCTCTGTTTCATCCATCAAAAATAATAAGTAATTTATGTCAACATTTCACATTTTTGGAAAAATAAACAAAAAAGTGTATTAAAAAAACCTTTGCCCTAAAATAAATTGACGCACTAATTAGGTAAAATTGTACTACAGAAAGCGGAGAAAAAATAAAATATTTTTGTTCCATACAAAATAACTGAGTTTAATTGCATGGCTGTAAAGTCTGTAGGCTAATAAAAATCTGATTTAAGAAATAACATTTTCAATCAAGCTTTAAAGAGAACTTGTCCCCTCAAGCTAGCTCCAAGTATCTATTGTCTGTGCAGAAAATGTCCACACTAAAGAAGGCAGAAGCATGCAGAGAACGAGGAAGCATTACAAAGCAGCAACTGGAACAGAAGAATGACTTACATGACAAATTCATTTTTTGCTCTGAACATTCTGTTGAACATTTTTCTCTGCTCCCCTCAGACTTGTTTGCTTGCTACACTAAAAAATATACATGTGTACCCAGTAGTTAAAAAGTTTTAAAGGTTGTAGTGCAGGCATTTAAAAAAATGCTAATTCCATAACAATAAATATATTTCAAACACTTTAATCATCAATGTATTCAGCAATCTTGTGGCTGCTACCTCTCAAGCCGTCCATGCCAAGGCCATGTATGGGGGTGAAAGTTTCAGCATTTTCTTTTTCCAGTAACTTCCCAGTTGGATTTAGAACTGTTGCCCTGTACACATGACCGGTTTTCCTGTCGGAAAAACTGCGATGAGAGCTTTTGGCCGGGAATTTCAACCGTGTGTATGCTCCCTCGCAGTTTGTCAGACGGGAAAACTGACGAAAAAAAAAAGGGGGAGCGGGATCTCCCCCCCCCCCAATCAGGAAAAAATCCTAGCAGGAAAATGGTTAGTCTGTTTGCTTTTCCGACGGGTAAAAACCGCACATGCTCGGAAACAAATCAACGCATGCTCAGAAGCATAGAACTTAATTTTCTCTGCTTGTCGTATTCTTTTACGTCACCGCGTTCTTGGCAGTCAATAGTTCACCGGACTTGTGTGACTGTGTGTATGCAAGGCAGGCTTGACAGGAATTCCATCGGGAAAACCAACGTTTTTTTATCCGATGGGAAAACCGGTCGTGTGTACAGGGCAAAAGTGTCTCTGTCAGTGAAACACAGGGTGGGCCTTAGGATGTGATGAGATTAATTCATAAGCTGGTTGCAGGATCATGCAGGCATGCTGTGCAGCAGTGTGGCTTCCTTCAGTCCCAATGCAGGAGTGCACATGGGAGGGTGACAATGCTATCACACCATTAGGGGGTTGTAGTTAGCATTGTCACTCATTTACAGGAAGCCAACATAAGAAACTATATGATCAACAGGTATTTGGTGATAACTTTTGGGTTTACATACTTTTTCATTTTATTAACACTTTGTACATATATTGTTATACTGCTGAAAATAATTTCATGATATAATATATTTTAATTTAGTTATATACAAGATTCTGAGTTTGCTTTACATGATAATGATACAAATGAGGAAGATAACTAGTTAAAGTAAAGAGCATGCTAAAAGTCAGAAACACTGTGGAAGTTAAAAGGATATAGTGAAAGCTTTATATAGGTAAGATACTACAAAATTGTAAACAATTGCACTTTCACGCATCAGTGTTTACATGTGCATGTATATAGGACATATCCCCGGAATGCAAAAAATTACTATTCGGTAAAATACGTGAAACACACATGTGCTTGCAAAGACAAATGTAATAATGCATCAATGTTTACTCAAACACAGATGCGTACAGCCTTTCACTTTCCTGGCTGGCTGTACATGTCACCTGTGGCTACCCGGCAGTAGAAAAATGCTGGGATTTTTTGCGCTAGAGCATATCTACACCTCAAAAAAGATGCCCCCCCCCCTCTACTTGATGAACTAAGCACTATATACAGCAAGTTGCTTCTCACATAGATGAATAATATAATAATTATTTATTGTTTGAAGAATGTAAATCATCCTTATTGCACATGCTAGATCAGCAGAGATCATGTACTGTATCTGCACAAGACCTTCATTATATATTGGAGGGAAGAGGAACCTCATAGGCTAATAAAAAGCACCTGAATTGGACTGGACCGGAAAACCCAGGAAGCACCAATTGCCCTGGTGGAATGTGCCGTAACCGGAAGGGGAGGCGCCCGCCTCTTGAGGGCATAGGCCTGTATAACGGTCTGTCTGATCCACCTAGAAATGGTGGAAGACGAAACCGCTTGGCCTTGTGTTGGACCAGAGACAGACACAAACAGTGAGTCATACTTCCGAATAGAAGCAGTAGCAGACAGGTACACCCGCAAGGCACGTACCACATCCAATGTGTGAAGCGCAAACCCTCTGGGATGCGATGGGTGAGAACACAAGGACGGGAGGACAATGTCCTCATTTAGGTGAAAGGCCGAGACCACCTTTGGCAAAAAAGAAGGTCGCAGACGCAACACCACCTTATCCTTATGGATGACCAAATAGGGCGACTTGCAGGACAAGGCCGCCAACTCAGACACCCGTCTGACAGAAGTAATGGCCACTAAGAAGGCCACCTTCTGAGCCAAGGTCAAGAGGGGAATATCTCTGATATTTTCAAACGGAGGTTCCTGGAGAACCGAGAGCACCAAATTCAGATCCCAAGGAGGGAGAGGAGGTTTAACAGGAGGGAGCACATGGCGAACCCCCTGCACAAAAGGTGCTAACCAAGGAATGACCCACTAGCGGTCGATGAAAGAAGACGGCCAAGGCCGAAATCTGACCCCTAATGGTACTCAAAGCAAGCATTTGGGTCACGCCATGCTGCAAGAACCGCAGGATTCTGGGGACGGAATACGTCCGTTGACGCCAGTCCAGCTGTTCGCACATAGCGATGTAAGCTTCCCAGGTACGGTGAGAGAGCGAGAGAGAGACAGAGAGAGAGACAGAGACATATAGAGACAGAGAGAGAGAGACAGACATATAGAGAGAGAGAGACAGAGACATATAGAGACAGAGAGAGAGACAGAGACAGAGACATATAGAGACAGAGAGAGAGAGAGACAGAGACATATAGAGACAGAGAGAGAGAGAGAGACACAGAGACATATAGAGACAGAGAGAGAGAGAGACAAAGACATATAGAGACAGAGAGAGAGAGAGAGACAGAGACATATAGAGACAGAGAGAGAGAGAGACAGAGACATATAGAGACAGAGAGAGAGAGAGACAGAGACATATAGAGACAGAGAGAGAGAGAGACATATAGAGAGAGAGAGAGAGACAGAGACATATAGAGACAGAGACATATAGAGACAGAGAGAGAGACAGAGACATATAGAGACAGAGAGAGAGACAGAGACATATAGAGACAGAGAGAGAGAGACAGAGACATATAGAGACAGAGACATATAGAGACAGATAGAGACAGAGACAGATAGAGACAGAGACAGATAGAGACAGAGACAGATAGAGACAGATAGAGACAGAGACAGATAGAGACAGAGACAGATAGAGACAGAGACAGATAGAGACAGAGACAGATAGAGACAGAGACAGATAGAGACAGAGACATAGAGAGAGAGAGAGAGAGAGAGAGACATATAGAGAGAGAGACACACACAGAGACAGATAGAGACT